>CAKNXH010058928.1:40029-75460 GCA_932178445.1 Andricus quercusramuli
GATTTTTTTTGGACTCCTCAGTTTCGACGGTGTCTTGATTTTTTTTGCACTCCTCAATTCCGACGGTGCCCAGATTTTTTTTTGACTCCTCAGTCTCGACGGTGTCTTGATTTTTTTTGGACTTCTCAATTCCGACGGTGCCCAGATTTTTGTTGGACTCCTCAATTTCGACAGTGTCTGGATTTTTTTTGGACTCCTCAGTTTCAACGATGTCTTGATTTTTTTTGGACTCCTCAATTCCGACGGTGTCTAGATTTTTTTTGGACTCCTCAGTGTCAACGGTGTCTTGATTTTTTTTGAACTCCTCAATTCCGAGGGTGTCTGGATTTTGATTCTCTTCACTGCAGTCGGGTTCAGGTTGAGTGCACTTTGCAATACATGCCTTAGCAACAGCATGAATTGATTCTTTATCGTTTTTTAATGCGAGAACGGCTTTTTCACAGCAGTCTTGAGCAGGCTATAAACATATAAAAATGATATTTTCATATTCATTTATATATTAACGGAGCTCTCAAATATTGATTGTATGCTCGTCTTTGTAAAATTTTGAAAATTTAGGACACACACACAGTAAAATATCAAAAGTGTTTCTTGAATATATTAAATATGAAGAAAGATATTCCTTTGAATTTAAAATCATTCTCATGATATTATATTTTATTCTAATTCAATAAAGTTGAGTTTTGAAACCCCAAATTTAACCAAATTCCAACCATTTTCAAAAGACTCTGGATACGACTCATAC
The DNA here is from genome assembly GCA_932178445.1 of Andricus quercusramuli. Classification (NCBI taxonomy): domain Eukaryota; kingdom Metazoa; phylum Arthropoda; class Insecta; order Hymenoptera; family Cynipidae; genus Andricus; species Andricus quercusramuli. The sequence goes on from CAKNXH010058928.1 coordinate 40,775, forward strand.
TTTTTTGATTGGCATTCAATGTAAAACTTGAAAAAGGGATAATTTGTACCTATATTTCAGTATAAATAGCCAGAATTCTTCGGTACACATAGACACTGCCAATAAATAAATATAAAAAACTGGATTGGAAAGAAGCACATATTGTATTCGAAATAGATTATAATAATTATTGCTTCTCATGTACCTGGATATTCTTATCTGTATAGGCTTCATCAATACACTGGTTGCATCGTTCCATTCTTAGCTCATAATGTCTATCCATTGCTTTATCAGAGCTTCCAGAACAACCGTACCCGTATTTATATTCTCCAGTAAGTATTCCCGCAGCATTCGCTTCAGTCTAGTCATGAAGAAGAATAAAACTATTATAGAGATTTGTAAATTTTTGCAATTTAGTTTCTGAGTAACGAGTATATAGGGGCTATACATTATTTTTGTCAACTTACATCAATAGTCTGGCTAAATGTATCCAGAATGGCGAGCATTTGATTTTCAAATTTGTCACCTAAATTTAACATATCCTCGTCAAACTGATCTGCGAAGCCAGTCTGTAAAGATCAAGAGTAATGATAATGTTGGCGATTTTTTATATTTCTTTAAAAAAAAGTTACTTGTCGTCTAAATTTCTAGGAGGAATAGAGAAAATTCTGTGATCATAATTAGTGAAGCTGGACTCTCTGTTTGAAAATACTTTAAATACCCTCATGCCAGCCAAATTGTTTTTAAAGCAGCAGCAAAAACTGGCATTTGAATTTCTCTCAATGTGTATGAATAAGGTGTTTAAATTAAATAAGACGGGATGCATTATTGTTGTTGCGAATTGGACTTGCGGTGATACTTAATAGTAAATAATTGAATTGTTATTCAATGGGATAATTGATGACGTCTACAAATTTGTGAGTGACTTACTTCGAAAATAGAGAAAGCCAATAAGCAGAAGATGACACATTTCATGATTGAATAATTCGTTTAATTTCTATTTCGTAGTAAAGATGAAGCAGAAGTATTTTGTTCAAGTCTGTCAGTTATTTTTTATACTAAATACTGATCATGGGGAATAATAATTCAATTGTCACTGAAAAGCAATTTATAAGAGAAGCGTTAGGAAAGAATGATGAAATTATCATGATTTGAAAACTCGCCCAAGGTGACGTTGTATCAACAAAAATCTGTTTTTCTGGAAAGTTTTTTTCCGGTTTCGATATCAATGTTTACTATTTGATAAAATGTTCAAGGTTTTTGACAAATAATGATGTTCACATGTTCACGACGCACATGATTCATTTTCTAAATTCAACATATTTTAAAATTGATGCAATTGAAATGGATGTTCCTTGATTCGAGGAAAATCAACTGACCTATAATATTCATACATAGCATTTTTTATGAATAATAGAAAAAGGCCTTTTTGGCGTTGTATTTGAATTATCGAATTTTGCATATCCCCGTGTAGAAATTGCCAAATATTTGCCCAATTACAAGTTTGGCCCCAACTTGGAAAATTATTTCATGGCTACAACAGGGTTAATATCTTGAATCTAGTTTAAACCAACTCTGTTTCATAGCTCTTGATTGCAGCGCCATGAACTTGGCTGTGCATTTGTTTTCAGTCGGGCTCCATATTTAACCTCTTGAACACAAGTAGATGACAAGTAGGTTGGTTTGAGGTTATATTGGCGAGATTTTTTGTGATTTTCCCTGTATCAATTATTAAAGTGTGATTCAAATCATTAAAAATGCCGAAAGTGAAAAGCACTCGTCGCGTTCGAGACATCGAGCATTTTCCAACATTCCAAGATTCCAGAACGAAAACGAAAGTAAGTAAATAAATCATAAGTTATTTATGTTTATAACGCAATTAAGTCAAACCTAAAAAAAATTGAAATTAATGACAATATATTGTTATAGTTTAACTTGAACTTCAATTCAAAATTTCTCATTTTTTCATTTTACAGGAGCTGTTCGTGAAAAATATAAGTTCACTGAGGATGAAGTCTTTCCTCATTTCGGAACGGTCTACACTAATTCCAAAGATTTGGATGGCAATCGAAAGATGAGGCGGTCGACGAATAATCCGGTTCAGGAATACGATTTTTCTTGAAATGTTCAGCTACTTGGAATGTTTCTTTTGAATAAACAATTTTACCTTTATAAATTGTTTACTCATTTTTTAAATTCTAAAAACAATTTTTTATTTTAGTGTGGCTGAGACTAGAAAAATTAATGAAGCCAAGTTGGGGCCAAGTCGGTCGGTAAGTTAGGCTCTGGCCGGGTTGAGCGTTTCATTTGTGGTTTGGTCCTGTCTAAATTCCCAATTTGGGGCCAAGTTTTTCCTATTTTGGGCCCAGCTAGCGCCATGACAATTTTTCCACACGGGTCACTTCCGATAAATGAATTAAGAACGTGTTCTGACGACAAATGGTTTGAAGGAATTTTGTAGGACTTTTTAAAAGGACTGTGTCTAGTCGTCCCGAAAAATTGAGGGTGTTGGAAAAAATAATGGGCTAATGGTACCGAAAATTCGGGACGACTATCCAATCCTATGCAAAATATTGGTCTAGTCATCCCGAATTTCGGGACGACGAGGCACTTCGTTTTAATAGCTGAAATTCCTGCTTAAAAATATTCCTGTATTTTTATAGTATTCCCGATGACGAAAACAAAAATGACAAGTCCTATCCAAAAATGTTCGAAGACAATTTTTTTGTACTTTCTAAATGCTGCGATTTTTTCTGAAATCTCTTTTCCGTACCCCACGTCGTTTGACTCATGATTAAAATGTCCTTTTTTTACATTCTCATCAGAGAAGGTATTAGATTCGTGTAAAATTTGACACCCCGCCCCCTAAGTTTTTGTCAAATGTTCACGTTTTGAGACCTCCTGAACCTGAAAAACAGGTTCTCGCGAAGCGTCTGTCTGTCTTTCAGGCTTTGTGTGTGTGTGTGCGTCTCTGTAGATTTTTATTCTGTTAGCATGATAATTTTCGGAAGAATTGACAGATTGGATTGACATTTGGTATACTATTTCACTGCCCGGAAATGAAGGTCCACTTCGTTAGCCAGCCATTTTGGATACAAATTCAAAAAGTTAGAGCATTTACAGAATGTTTAAGACCACTTTTTTTAGAATTTGGGAATTCTATGTACGGCTGTTCATCGTATTCAAAAAGAAAGACAATTCATCCTCATGACCTTTTTTGATGAAAAAAATTACCAGAGTTATAGAAATCACGAAATTAAAAAAAAAAACGTGAATGAAAATTTTAAGCCAAAGAGCGTACGATATGAACAAAGTCAAGAGAAGAAAAACGTTGTTGCTAGAACACACTACAAGATTGTCATCACAAATTTGTGAATTTTCTTGAAAAATCGAAAATTCAAATTTTGATAAAAAAAAAATAAAAATAATGAGAAATCAAAAATTATATTTTGCCATGAAACTATATAAGGTACAAAAAAATATGGGGCGAGAAAAATTATGAACTTGAAAAAGATCTACAAATTTTCTAATTACCCCTTTTTGATAAGACGCGTAGTTTTTGTTTAATTGAATTTTTGGACACACAACACAAGCTGCAAAAAAAAATATGAAACAAAAATAGTTCACACAAAAAGAGCTACAAACTGATTCGTGTTTTTTTTTTCGATAGGATGTGTGGTTTTAGTTTAATTTGTAAAAAACATTAGAAAAAAAAATTTAATTTTTGGACAAAGGACACAAACTATGAAAAAAGTGGATTGACAAAAAATGCTCATAAAGAAAGAGCTACTTTATCATTAATAATTTTAATTAGGACGCGTAAGTTTTGTTTTAATCGTAAAAAATAACATTAAAAATAAAAAATTAAATTTTGTGGAAAACGACATAAGGTAAAAAAACAATACTCAAAATTTGTTCATCCAAGAAGGATCTATAAGTATGTCATTAATAATTTTTAGATAGAATGAGTAGATTTTCTTTTAATCGTGACAAAGTAATATTAAAAATAAAAAAATTAAACTTTTGGAAAAACGACACAAGAAACGAAAAAAATGTACAGACTGACGTTGTTTAACTAAAAAAGATCTACAAAATTTGGTATAAGCTCTTGTTCTAGACATATATTAAAAATTAAAAACTTACTTCCTTGGAAAAAGGAGACAAGCTACAATAACTTTTTATTTTACAAAATTTGTCGCCTAAACTATATCTACAATTTTGTTAAAAATTACTTTACACTAGGATGCATATTTTTTAGTTGAAATATTAGAAAATAACATTAAAAATAATAAAATTAAATTTATGGAAAAACGACACAAAATGCAATAAAATATTTATTGACAAAAATTGCCACAACAATTTATTTTTTAAATCGTCATTAAAATTTCACTACTGACTAGTGAAATTCAAATAATTTAAGTAGAGGAAAGTCAGCCACTAAATGCCAGTAGAAAATCACCAATTCCATTAGTAAAAACATTTAATAATTTTTATAGGGAAAAAATACTAATTGCTTGGTAAAAATGAATAATTTATTTTGGGCTGTATATATTGATTAAAACAAGGTTATAAAAATTGAATACGTAAGAAACAGTATATTTTAAAAAACACACGGTTGCCTGTAATATTTTCAACTTTATTGAATTAAGAAGGCAGTATTGTGAAATTCGCAAATAGGCTACATCTTCTCCAAGATAACGTATTTACAAGTAATTGCTTCGCAATTGAGAAATGAGAATTATTTACACCTTTAAATTATTTAACCTTACAGAAACACTACGTCATTTAATAACGGAAATAAAACACACCTGAAGCAAAACGCTTCCGATTTTGAATTAACTGAACTAAAAATTGAAGCCTGAAAATTTTTCTTAATTTTAAAGTCAGAATGATCGTGAGTAATCGTGACAGTCCCAATAATCACGAAAATTGGTCATAATTTGAATATATTGTTAAGAAATATTTTAATCATAATATTCAATGACAAAACTGAGATCTCCTTGACATCCCTTAGTAATCCTTCACGTTTTTCGAAAATTCTTTGAAATATGGTTAAATCTTTTAAAATCTTACGAAATCGTCTAAAAACCGTGGATATACTTTGGAATCTTTGGAATCTCTTAAAATATTTTGAAATCCCGCGAAATAATCGAAATCCCTTCATATCTTTTAGAACCAGTTAGGATCACTCAAAATTCTTTGAAATCTTTGCAAATCTTCGGAAAACTTTCAAATCAACTCAATGCCCTTTAAATCTTTGAAATCCAATACAAATACTCTGAAATTTTTCAAAGTTCGTGACCATAGTTCGGCATCACATGAAATGCCTTAAAATTGGTTCAAAATCCTTTAAAAACTGTGAAATGTGAAAATTTAGAGATTTAACGAGATTGCTTGAAATCCCTTTAAATTCAGGGAAATCTTTAAAATTCGATGTAAGCTTTTCAAATATCTTGACATTGCTTACAATATATTGAAATCCACTAATATCTTTTGAAAACCATTAAACATCTTCGGCAGTTCTTAAAATCCTTTAAAATATTCAGAAATCCTTTGAAAATAATGTTAAATCTTTTGACATTTTACAAAATTCTCCGAAATCTGTGGATACACTTCAGAATCACTTGAAATTTTTAAAATCCCTTAAAATCCCTTAAAATCCCACAAAAATATCGAAACCCCTTCAAGTCTCTTGAACTTCGTTCAAATCCTTTAAAATCTTTGCGAATTTTTCGAAATCTGCTCAAATCTTTTGAAATATTATAAAATCTCTTTAGATCCCTTTAAATCTTAGAAATCCCATTAAAATTCCCAGATATTCTTTAAATTTGTAAGAATTCTTTGGTATCACATTAGATATTTTTGAATCCTTTGAAATCCCGCCACTTATTTTGTAGTCATTTGGAATCGCTTGAGATACACTAAAAATTTTCAAATTCCTTGACATTTTTTCAAATTCCTCAAGATCTCAGAAAATCTCAAAAAGCCTTGGAAAAATATCAAGGTTGATAAAGGAAGCTTCAGACTCATTTGCGAAATTCAAAATAGTGTCGATGGTAACATAAAATTTAAAAGAAGTAGAGAAATAATGTAATGCAATTTTGTAAATATAACATCGAATGATTAACTATTTTTGTCATCCGATACATAATATAAATCTTCCATTAAATCTCGTGAAATGCTTTTGAATCTTTTGATATATACCCTGAAGCATTGAAATCTGTTAAAATCTTTACAGAAAATCCTGGAATCTGTTAATGACATTATCTAAAAATCCTTTAAATCATTGAAATCGCTAAAATCCCGAGAAGTCCCTTTAAATTTGATTTAATTTGATTCATTTTATTTCCACAAGTTCCTTAGAAATCCGTTGGGGTCCATGCAAATCTTTTATTTAACACTGATATCCTGGATACATTTTTAAAATCCTTGTGAATTTGCCCGAATCCTAAGAAATTCTTTGAATTAATTTTTTTTTAAATTAACGAATTTATTAAATTATTATTCCTTGGAATTTCAAGAAATACCCTCAACATTTTATAATCCTTTGAAATACCTTGAAATTAATAACATGCAATAAATCTTATGGAATCCCTAATAATCCCATAAAAATTGAACAAAATCTCGTAAAACATCTTGAAATCTATAATAACTTTCAAAATTCCTCAAAAATTGGTAAATTCCTTAAGATCTGTATAAATTCCTGGCAATCTTGTAGAATCTTTCAATTTCTTTGAAATCCTCGAAATATTTTAAATTTTAGAAAAATTACGAAATCATTTAAAATTCCTTTGAAATTTTTCAATGTTTCGAGCTTTTCTATAAGGGGTGATTTTTAATTCAGGAATCAGTTATTTGAACGTTAAATAATGTACAACTATAATATAAAACCTTTAACGATTTCCAATTGAACTATTTTAAATTAAATGCCGTTAAACTGCAATATTTCAGGTTCATAAAGGTTCAATCGGACATTTACATTTTTTGGCTTGAATTTTTCAATTTTCAATTTTCGAATTGAAATAGTACAATTTTCAACCTCAAAATCTGTAAATTGTTTAATTTTGAACAGTTTCCAAATTATCTTGTAAAATTAAATACTGTTCAATTTTTTTCAGTACTCAAACTATAATTTATTAAAAAATTATGAATTGATCTATATTCACAATTGAACAACTTGAATCGTTTTCCATCAACAATTTCGAATTACAATGGCTTTTAATTATTAGTTACTTAAGTCTTCAAAACTGCATTTTAGGATTTTTCAAATTAAAAATGTAGGCTCAAGAATATAGGCCTGAAATGGAAAATTTGTGATGTGAAACATTTTAGAAATACGCATTGTGAACTTAATGATATCCTAATTAAAAAAGTGAACAATTAAACTCCATATTAAAGAATAAGTTGAAATCGAATTCATTTTAAATTCCATTACATTAGTTTACATGAAATTTGTAATACTTCAAGTGTTTGGACATAGATTTTTTTTAATTTTGCAAAAAATGGTTGCCATTTGAGATAACTTGTTCAATAATTGTTTAAACAAATGATGAATATTGTGAACAATATAATAGTTTAAATAATATTTTTTTTGCATGATTGAAAAAACTTCTAGAAATATGGTCAAGGCGCATAAAACGATACCTTTACATTTTTTCTGCGGCTTTTGGTTTGTTCCAGCTGTATGTCCGAATATTGGAATCTATATGCAAAGGCTTTTTTGTTATGTAGTGACAGTGGAGGGGATAAAATCAATGTTTAATTAATGAATTATTTTCTATGAGTGATTTGTAGACCCAGAAAGGGTGTTATATTTATTTAGTTTGTGTTTATTTAGTGTTAGTTGAAGTTATTGTACAATAAACAATGAAACACGTGATTTTTTTATAAACATTGTATTTGTTTAGATAATCATTTTTTTCGTGACGATTGGAAATACTCCTTGGGGTATTTTATTGAAGTATCTACCAATGTGCTTGAAACTAGTTTCAGAATGATACATTTGTTTACATTGAATTCCGAATTGTTTATAACAAATAAATTGTTGAAAAATAAGTTTTTTTGCATAATTCGAAAAATTCCTAGAGATATGGCTGAGACAAATCCAGATATCTATCCATTTTTCTGATAGGACAATTACTTTCTTTAAAATAAATTCCCAATTTTCAAATCTGTATGTATAGCTAAATTCAGGGTCATCATTTCCCAGTGCAGCGGCCACACAGTGTGGCTAAAAGCACTTTTTGTGGAGAAAATTCTGTCTAGAAACCAATTTTCCATTAATTTTGACGTTTTTTTTATGACCTTAAAGCTCTCAGGTTTAACGATTCGTTGCGGAAAATTCATTTTGACCAACTCAACATTTTTTATTTAAAAACGACATAAACAATATTTTTGTCTATCTTTTCCGCGATTTACCTTTTTTTAAAATCTTCAAATCGACTGAAGGAGAGATTAAATTAGTGTAATAACTATCTAGCAATAATTGCTAATAGATAAGGTTGGAAAAAATGGTTTATAATGTTTTGAATAGATTAATGAACAAAATTCATCTTCTTGTGATTTGCAACGATTAGTTGTTTGAATTTAATAATTTTCTTATAAAATATGAGAGAAATTAATGCTTAATTGCAATAAGTTAGGAATAGCTGCTGTTTGAAAATTATTCAAATAATTTTTATAAACAAATACACAGTTTTCGTATGTCACAATGAATAGGCACATTTTTTTGCAGAATCAACCAAAAATGTCTTACCAATCACTCCTCGTTGTAATTTTTCAAAAATTAACAACAACTGTTGATTAGATAAACAATATTTATGAACAAATTTTTTTGTAGAATCAACCAAAAATCGATATTCTTGGCAAAATAAACTAAAAATTTCTTGCTAAATCCGAATTAAACAAATGTACATTTTGGCCAATTTTGCATGAGTCAGTTAATTTTCTTGCAGTATCAACCAAAAATACCTCACCAATAACTCCTTTTTGTCATATTTGCCTAATTAGCAAGAACTTCTAACTATTCATAAGATATTTATGAACTAATTTACATATTGACCATTTTTCCATGATGAATATTATTTTTTTTTCGGAATCAACTAGACATAACTTACGAATTATTCCTTTTTATCATATTTTTTATTTAAGGAAAAGCGTTGATTTTTGAACCAATATTTATAAACAAATTTACTGTTTGACCAATTTGTATTGCTATACATAGTTACCAAATTAGCTATTCATTGGTTATTGTATCTTGACAAGAACCGTAAATGTGAATAATCTATTTCACAAAATATCTTGAGTATTCCCGAAAAGTTGCACTGCACATTTCTTGTTGATTCTGCAAAACAATTAATATTTATCATATCGGTAATACATTTTTGTTTGATTTTGTAAAAAGATTGAGCGTATTCATGCTAAATTGGCCAAAATGTGTATTTCTTTATGAAAATTGTTTAAATAATAACTTGCAGACAGAATTTCGTCTACAAAACGTGTTTTTGGCCACATTGTGGTGCATCTTGATAGCACTTCAAAACTCTTTGAAACCTCATTGAATTCCTCTTTATTTTTTGAATACTCGATATTTTTCAAATCCTCGAAAAATTCTGAAATCCCTCAAATCTTGTAAAATCCCTTACAATATCTTGAAATTCTTAATGTCTTTTAACATTTCTTTAAAAATTATTAAATCTTTAGAATACTCTGAAAACTCATAAAATCCGTAAAAATCCATAGAAGCCTTGAAATCCTTTGAAAACTTTTATAATCTTTTGCGATCCCTTGGAATTTTTGGAATCTTGAAATTTCATGGAATCTTGTAAAATATCCTGGAATCTTTTTAGTGTTGGATTTGGAAGAGGGAACTCGTGAAAAAAAAAATGTTTACTCGGAATAGGGAGTTTACCAAACAAATTACAATCCTGAATTGAAACAATGAATTTCCTAAAAGAATTTCAATTCTGAATTGGGACCGGAAATCAAATAATTATAATAATAAATAACAAAAATTCATGTAAAAAATAAAAATTATTCTGACTTGAAACAAGGAATTTTAAAAAAGAATAATAATTCTAAGTTACGACATGGAATTTCAGTAGAGAAATATTATTTTAAGTTCAGGACAGGGAATTTCCATGAAGAATTATAATTTTTACTTTAGACAGGGAAGTTCAGCATAGAATTATGGTTTTAATTGAACGTAAAAGATTATTTGAATTGCGATATCAGCTAAAACGAATTTAGTAATTACATATTTTTCTTTGAAGCTGACTCTAATGAAATGTAAATATCTGTGAAGGGGAGGCTAAGCGCCTATAATCTAGGAGATAACAACTGAAGGTGACGCCATATGATGTGGTAGAGAACCAGAATATTCTTTATCTACATTGTTGATAAAATTCTTTATTGAAACGTTGATTAGTTTTTCCTAAAATTAAAAAATATGAAGATTGCTTCTATTCTCATCTTATCCTTGTCGGTTGTCCTCAATTCTATTGGTGAATATAATCATATGATATATACTTTTTTCTGCATATAATATATTGATTTTTTCGTTACGCTTCATTTTATTACGTCCAAAATGAGTATGAATCTTATCTGAATTTATTTCTATTGATGCCGAATTCGTACCATATGGTACACTACTAACGGGTCATCCACAAATTACGTAAGACAGTTTAGGAGAAGGAGGGGTTTGGTAAAATCTTACTGTTTTTTATGGGGGGAAGGATTAGAAAAACTTACGTGAGAAAAATTTTTCCTCACAAAAATAACAAAATCCACAGATATTACAACTTAGAGGAAAGTCCACCAAAAATTCGATCTGTTAGACCAAAAAATAATTTTCTCTTGAAGAAAATGCGTAATTTATTGGGTTAATTTGATAAATAATATTGTTCTTATGAAAAAGTTTTAAACTAAATTTTCAACAAAAAAAGAATTATCTTCCACCATTAAGATAAATTTTCTCCCAAAAGCAAAAAATGAATTTTCAACAGAGTAATTTAATTTTTCAAAAAAAAAGATGAATTTCCAAATGAATCTTCGACGAAAAATTTGAATTGTTACAACAATTTTTCAACAAAATAGACAAATTTTCAACCGGAGGAAATAATTTTCAACTGAAATGATGAATCTTCAACACAAAAAATAAATTCTTGGCAAAGTATTTCAACTTTTAACCAAAAAGATTGATTTTTTTACCAAAAAAGCAGAATTAAACAAAAAATACATATACTTTCAAACAAATAGTCTAAATCTTAAACTGAAAATATCAGTTTCCAAGAAAAATTAGAATAGTTAAATTTTCAGTTAAAAATATTAATTTTCGACAACTGAATGGAACGAATTTTCAACGAAATCGTTATATTTTCAACCAAACAGCTGAATTTGCAACTAATAAAGATCAATTTGAAAATGAGCGATTTAAATTTAGGTGAAAAAATTGATTTTTAACAATAAGAAAAACGAATCTTCAAGAAAGTAGTTAAATTTTTATCGAAGGAGATGCATTTTTAAATAACGGAATGAATCATTATTGAAAAAATGAATTTTCAACAAAGTAGATGTACTTCTAACCAGACAGTTACATTTTAAACCAAAAAATAATAATTTTCACCAAAGAAGATTAATTTTCTATCAGAGAAGACAAATTTGAAAAAAATCATGAATTTTCAACCAAACACTTTAACTTCGAACTGGAAAAGATACATTTTTAATGTAAAATGAAAAAATTGAATTCTCATTTGACAAAATTAATTTTTAACAAAACAGCTACATTTTCAATGAAAGAGATGAATTTTTAACTATAACGGTGAATCTTCAACAAGAAAAATGAATTTCCGACAACGTAGATCAACTTTCAACCAAGTAGTTAAATTTTCATTAAACAAAATTATGTAAGATTAATTAACCATGAAGATTAATTTTCTACCAAAAAAGACAGATAAAAAAATAAGAATTTTATACCAAAGTCTTTAATTTTCAACTAAAAAGAATAAATTTCCAATGAAGATTCGAATAGTTACATTTTTAGTCAAGAAAATTAATTCTTAACAAAAAAGTTGAATTTTCAACTAAATAGATGAATTACCAAGTGAAATGATAAATCTTACAATAAAAAATGAATTTTCGAGAAACTGGATCAATTTCACTAAGTACATACTTGGAATTACAATCAAAGAGCTACATTTTTTACTAATATGATGAATCTTTAACCAAGAAAATAAATATTTCACAAAGTTGTTAAGCTTTCAACCAAGTACGTGAATTTTCATCAAAAAAATATGAGTTTTTAACGAGAAATGTAATATTTGATTTTTCAAACAGAAAATTTTTTAACTTTATATGATATCTAGTTAAATACAACGACGAGAGACTAACTTTCAACGCAAAAGTTCAATTTCTAACAAAAAAAGAATCTCACGTCAAGAAATAAAAAAATTTTAACTAAATTGTTGACTCTCTAACCGAAAAGAATCAGGTTTCAAACAAAAGTAATTGGATCTTCTCATTGAGCTCTATCAATTCGATTCACTTTTCAGCGGATAAACGGAAAAAAGGGGGAAAGAGAACAATAGGAGGAAAACTGTGAAGCGTGCGATAAATAAATAGGAATTTTAATCAATTATAGACTGAAGAGTAATATTTCAGGTAAACATTTTCCACTGAATACTGTTTCATTTCGGACTACACACTTTCAATTTCGGACTACCCAAAGTGTGTCTTAGTGCGCAACAGTTTGGCTATACTCAAAGGGTGCATGATATAATAACATACGATTCCAAAAAAAATATGCCAAATTAAAAATTTTTTGTTCTGGCATATTTTATCGTCAACCTAATCTTTTTGTCGGCAGGATTCTAAAGAATTTCGAAGAACCAAAGGTTGATTTCAATAACTTTAAAAATTCATCTTCGACCAAATATGCTGGAAAAGAAAATGAAAGGGTGACCTTTGTGTAGGATGCAGGTTATGGTTTATCTCTATAACTTTACCCTTCCTTCAACGAAAATTTGACGAATTCAAAAGAATTCAAGGATAATTCTATTAAGTCGAAGAATGAAGTTAGGTAGTTCTCTCTTCAGAAGAGAAAAATGTGATGAAAGATCAAATAAAAATCCTCTATTTCTTGTTGCAGAGTTGAGTTTACAGTTCGAATGCTTACCTAATGGAGAACCTATTCCTGGCGTTCCTCGTCCCGGAACTTCTTATCCTCCTGACAGACGTAATTCTCCTCAAAGGCCTCTTCCTCCTGCGGAAGCTTATTCTCTCATCCGGTCTTCTCCTGCCTCGCCACCTCTTCGTGGCAGGTCAAGGTCTGCTCTTAAAAGGCATTCTTCTCTTCGCATATCTACATTTGAACCTGAAGAACTTAAATTTATTCGGCTTACTCCCAACACGAATCCCGACCGGCGATTTGAAATTCGAAGATACACTTTTCCTAGCGATATGCCAATTCAAATGAAAGAAAAACGTCATCTCTTTCAGCCCATACCGAACGAAGAACAAACTGTTTTATCAACGTCCAATGGAGATGTCTTGGCAATATTCGCAAAAAATAATACAATTCTTCGAGCGATGTATTCAACAATGTATCTGAATTGTCGTCCGCAGATTGAAAAACGGGTGAAAATGAACATGGACAGCCGCGTGGTTGAAGAAATGACCCCAGAAGAAATTGAGGAATCACCCACAGGCAAGGATCAACCAATCCCAAGGAATTTTAAAAGAGTAGATCTGTCTTGTATTATTCGAAAAACAATGAAATCTGAATGGAAGTAACTGTGAAAATTCGCTATTGGGCCTAGTAGGTAAATTTTATAATTGAACCCAAACTATGTACTCTTTCTGGTATTCCACTATTAAAAACTATTACCCCAATGAGTTAGAAAAAGTCGGAAGCGGAATTTTCTAGCGTCGCTCAGATTTGAAGCCCAGAATTTACGAAAATAAAATTAATATTCGTTCAATTGCCTGTAGACAGATACGCTTAAACAAATTAGCATCATGCGTCAATAATGCCTATTTTGGTTTGGCTGCTTTTTACTGTCATCTGAAATTGTAGAGAGTTAGACTTAGTTTATTTTTCTTTTTGTCAATTGATTCATTTCCGGAAAGGGCTGCACCTGAAAATAAAACTGTAAGCTCTGCGCGTAGCTCGAAGGTCAGCGCCGAGCAGGTAGAATGGAACCTTTGCGCCCGACTTTATATGCAATGGATTAAGGAAATTGTTTTGACTTTTATAATTATCATTTTCTTAAAGGTTCAGTCAGTTCTAGTTAAGTCTTCGTAGTGAGAGGTTCCATTTTGTGTGTGTGAACGAGTCTCGTATTGGATTATGTTTGTGTGCCATTGTGTGGATTGGATGCTACCAGCTTGCCGTTTTGTGGATGACAGTGTGGCGGACTGGTAGTCATTCCAATGTTTAAGTCTCATTCCAATCTTAAGGTCTGTAATTTATGTGTTCTTTTTGTGATCGCTATTTGATTCTCGGCTTTTTCCTCTACTCTTCAAGTGGAGGTTTTTTATGCCATAAAATAAACTCTTCCAATTGCAAGTAACATTTGGCTGTAGTTATTTGAACCCCAATACACTCCACTAGCAATTAAGTGACTGATCAAACGCTCAAACAGTTATAAACAATTATTTCAACAATTATTCAATCCTAGTTTTTATTTCTACGCTACACTTGTCCTTCCCATTGAACTAAATTTAAAAGGTTTCAGAAATCATTTTCAACCTGGAAATATTGTTAAAAGCAAGTTAATTCAAGTGTTTATAACAAATATATCAAACATATGTCCAAAGGAAACGGATTTTTATAGAAAAAGTTTTTTTTCCATCAAATCTTCTTGGAAATAAGCATATATTGATATTCCATCAAGATATTTTGCTGGTAATTAAATTTACGTTTCTTATCAATAAATAATAATCACTTGAAATTTACAATAGTCTTTTTTAATTTTCTGAAGAATTGTAGGAAAATCATATTTATATAAATCTAGAAACGAAGAAGGAAATAACATAAAAAAATAAATTGTCATTTGCAATTTGAATTTTTATTAAGAATAATTTTATTTTCTAGTAATATTTCCTGAAAGTTTCTTAATTTTAAAGAATATTTCAAGGAGGAATTTGACTTCCTAATTTCAACTTTAACATTAAATCCCAACATTAAGGGTGATAATACCCACTTTACATTTTTTTCATAACGAAAAAAAATTTTAGTCACCCGTAAACCTGGTAAAGATTTTCCTACATTGTACAAGATGGAATAATATTAATTGTAGAAATGAATATTTGAAAAGTTTAGAAAGTTCAATTTTTTGGTAAAAATACGGCATAATTTTCTCATCAAAAGAAAGTAATATCCGATTTTTCTAAAGGGAACAAAATTTGGGGACTAACTTCACACTGAATCAAAAGATCAAATTTTCTTACCTTTTTTATGTGGCTGTTTGGTATTAGTTCTCTAGCGTTTGGTAGTAAACTCTTGACGTTAGAGAGTTAATATTTTTTTCAATAATCGAAAAACAATCCGTCAAAGTCAAACCCAGGATAATTACAATACCCAAGAAGCAAACTGCAGCCGAAAGCAGATCCATTTTTTGTCGAAAATTGATCTTTCTTGCTAGAAATCTTTTATCTATCACTGACATCCTATGTTAATACTTTTTAGGGATTGTTCGATTTGATTTAGATGGAATCTAAAATAAGTTATGTAATTTAATTTTTGTATTCTCCGAGTTCCTTTCCCCGCGATCATGGTGCTTGAAGAGAGTCCAGATACTCGAGGTTGAACACCCTATGCTTATTCTTACTGGGACATTACTGATTTTATGTGTGATGAATCTGGGCTCGTGAATTGATACCCCGTGCCGGGATTGTGTTTATGCTTTGCTATTCTGTGTTGGGATTGTGATAATGATTCAATAACCTGTTCCAGGACTTTGTTTATGATATATATCCCGTGTTGGGTTTATGTTTATGATTTTATACCCCGTATTGGGGCCGTATTGATGATTTGATACTACGTACAGCGGCTGTGTTGTGATGAAAGAACATATACTTATTGTGATAAATTTGATCAACTGTGATTTAAGTGACGGATCAGCCAGATGCCATGTCACTATATCTTGCGGGCTATAACTGCGACCGTGACGTGGAGCAGCAGGCGTTTAACTTGGCACAGCTATACGCCATTTGATTGCGCTTGTAGGCCATTGAGTGACCTTAACTGTCGTGCATTTGGCCTTGAGCGCCAGATGTCATGTGACTGACCTTGCTCGCCTTGCTTCCAACGTGACTGACTTGCATCTGGCCTTGAGTGCCAGATGCCATGTGACTGTGGCTATTTAAAGGAGCATGCATTTGGCTTCACACAGCTAGATGCCATGTAAGAGCCCGCAACGGTCACGACTGTGCCTGTTACGGTTTGAGAATCATGGCGTCTGGCTAGCAAGGGCAGTTGCCATGTGAGAGCCCGCAGCGTCTACGACTGTGACTGTTTGAGGCTTATGAGCTGAGATGATGCCCAGAACCAACTTTTAAAATTTAAAAGATCATCCAGCATTGGTTGATCTGGACCTTTGCTGCGGTTGCGGGATCATAATGCTGCCAATATCTTTTGATTATGTCGCGAGCTACTTCAGCTGCTGTGTAGAATAGTATTTCATTGTGGGCGGAGACTACTTCCCCAAGTCTCGTATTGTCCAAGTACAGTTTTAAGACTTTAGAATGCACGAGTCAAAACTAGAACCAATAATCAGTATGACTTTGAATAATGTAACGCGTCGAACTTGGTCTCATGAAGAGGTCACAAGAGCCTGACATGGAAGTTGGAACGTTACTGAAAAGAGAGACCTGATAATGCTCAGACAACCGAGCAGGCTACCGCAACATGATGAGCGCGTCCTATCCACAGTCGTAAGGCCTCGAACGATACATAGAATGAAAAGTGACCGAGAGGAACAATAGCATCAGGGACAAGCCATGCTGTTGGTTGATATCTCTGACTCACTGATGCAGTAATTGCCTGTGAGGATGAGAATTTTCCCCGCAACCGCAGAGCAGTGACAAAGGATGTGAGTAGCTGTCTCATTATCTTTTCCGCAAAGAAGACAGAGGGGACTTTCTGCAAGCCCTTTCTTATGTCTGTGATATCCTAGGATCCCAATGTTCTATAAATATTTCTGTTAGGACTTTGATTTCGTTTCTCCCGAGCTTGAGCATTTCCCTTGCTCGGTTAGAGTGAGGCTTTGAGCCCAAGAGTGTTTTGACCTGTCTGCAACCAGAGACCAAATACCACTCATTCTGATGTTCCTCAGTCAGCCAACTGTTGATTTCTTCAGCGACTGATCTGCTGGAAATACATACAACTGGTTCGGGTCCAGTAAAATATTTTCCTGCTGCTATCTTGGCTAGCCTATCATATATCTCATTGCCCTTGATACCGCTGTGTCCAGGGATCCATAGCAGAGTGACTCGGTTTTCCGTTGCTCACATATTCAGTGCCTTAAAGCATTCCCATACTAATAGCGACGTGGCCGTTGTTCCATCCAAGGTCAATATAGCAGCACTGCTGTCTGAGCAGATGCAGATGTTCCTTTTATTGTCATTCTCTTTTGCCTTGTAGGCGCACTGGAGCATGGCCATAATCTCAGATTGAAGAACTGTGGCGTAGGATCCCAACTCGATTGTGAAGCCCATTCCATTCTACGATATACGCCGGTTCCTGCATTCTTCTTGTTCTTGAAGCCATCTGTGAACCAGTCGTCTCCATCACTGGGCAGGTGTGCGTCGCCGTTAACCCATTCCTGCTTCGTGGAAAGCCTAACTCGATAGTTCTTGTTGAAGAGGTAGCGAGTGACCATTTTGTCCATGGGCATGTTCAGGGTCGGCCTCCTCGCGTTGTCGACTGGGATCCTCACTACTGCCGAGATCCTTCTGTCATTTACCAAATTCAGCCTTCAGGCCACCTTCGTAGCTACAGCCTTAATGGCAAGATGGAGCGGCTCTAAACCATTAGTGCCCCCAGTGCTATCATTAACTTGAATACGTGTTCCTTAAATATTGTCTGGTGATTGTCCCCTTTTTCAGATTCTTGTGAAGTAAAGTGATGAGTGATCTATTAATATTGATCAGTGCTTTCCCCTATTAGATTACAGTGAAGTGATTTTCCCGACTCGATCGTCTTCTGCTACAGCAAGCAGTGACGAGTCGAACGACATATACCTCCAGTTGCGTCGGGATCGATCTTTCCGGGAAGGATCATGTCGTAGATTCCAGATCCTATATCTGCGCTAAGATTACAAAACTGACTGAATGTTTTTTATATTTCTCACATGTGACATGTATCAGTCGGCTCGCGTGTTGGAACTCGGATCGTGTTTTAATTGGATTAAGTTGAATTATAATTAAATTAAATTAGTAGAATCTCGACTAACCCTTTAAATGTTTGTTTTTCACCTTTGTAATTAAGCATCTTTATTTCACTGACTTTAAAGTGACGAAAAGTTTCTCTTTCGCTCATCCATGCAAGCTGCTATTCGAATCTTTAATTCATCATTGCTTTTTTCAATAAACAGTCGAATGTTGTTAAGTATTAGGTATTTTTATTTCAGCCACCAGCTAACTTCACTTCATTGAGTACTGAGGGGAAAACAATGGACCAATTGCATGAGACAAAACTTTATTTATGTTATATCTTCGTAATAAATAATAATTATTGTCATTTTATTATCTCAATAAATAGTAATTAAAAAATAGAATCCATTTTTCAAATACATTTATATCGAAAAAATTAGTTTTTACGAAGATATTAACAAAATAGGACAAAAATGGATCAAATCGTTTTTTATTTCAAATTCGAATCTTTCATATTCGATGCATTTGGAATGGAATATTTCAGATTGAAAAAATATTTGAATGCGATTTGAAATTATATAAAAGCGTATAATTACTGTTCAATTTTTAGTATTCGAACCACAATTGATGAAAAAAATCATTGATTGATTTATATTTACATTTGATCAACTTAAGCAGTTTTCCATCCGAAATTTTTTATTTCAAACGCTTTTAGTTTTTATTTATTTAGGACTTTAAAACCAGATTGAACAAATTTTTAAATTGAAAATGTAGCCTCAAAAATAAAGGCCCAAAATGAAAAATTTGTGATGTGAAATATCTGAGAGTCACGCACTGTAAACTGAATGATATCATATATGAAGAAGTGAACAATTGAACTTGATATTATAGAATAAGTTCAACTCAAACTCTTTCAAAATTTCATTACATCATTCGATATGAAATCTGTGATATTTCCAGTGATTTAGTCCAAACCGAAATTTACTGTGATTTCCCAAGGGAGCACCCATCTTGATAACCCTACAAAATTCTTTGAAATCTCATTAAATTTTGCAGTATATTATTTAAAATGCCATATATTCATTCAAATCCTTCAGAATTGTTGAAATCCCTTAAATCTTGTGAAATTCCGTACAGAATTTTGGAATGTTCATTCTCTTTTAGAATTTGATCAAAAAGGTTTAAATCTTCAAAATCCTTTCAGACACTATAAAATAAGTACGAATCCCTAGAAGCCCCTGGAAATTGCATTTTATTTCATTTACTCCCTAAAGTTCTCTAGGAATTCTCTAAAATTCTGTAAAATCCCTTGAAGTCGTTGTAATCGTTTGATATCATTCATACTCTCTTATAATCCTTCGAAAGAGGAAGCTCGTGAAAAAATCACAATTCTCACTTGAAATAGGAATTTTTCAAACGAATTACAATTCTGATGCAGAACAATGAATTTTTGAAAAGAATTATAATTCTGAGTTGGGACAAGGAATTTCGGTAAAGAATTATAATTTCGACATTCAGATACTAAATTTTTCAACAGATTTATAATTCTGAATTGCGACAGAAAATAAGGAGAAGTGATATAAATAAAAATACTCGTAATTAATAACAATTATTCTGAATTGAAACATAAAATTTAAAAAAAGAATAATAATTCTAAGTTGCGACATGTAATTTCAGTAAAGAAATATAATTTTGAGTATAGGACAGGGAATTTCCGCTGAGAATTATAATTATTACTTCAGACAGGAAAGTTTAGTAAAGAATTATAATTATGACTTAAACGTGAATGATTATTCAAATTGTGAAATCAGTTTCAACGGATTTACTAAGAACATTTTTTTCATTGGTGCTGGTTAATGCAATATAAATACTGTGAAGGACAAGTTAGACACCTATAATCTAAGCGATAACGACTTTAGAATATAGTATATAGTCTGAAAAAGAACCAGAATATTCATTCGTTACATTGTTGATAACATTGTTTATTAATACATTAATTAGTTTTATCGCTAATTAGAGAATATGAGGATTGTTTCTACTCTCGCCTTATCTTTGGCGGTTATCCTGAATTCTATTGGTAAATATAATCATATAATATATCTATATTTTAAGCCGATTTTTAAAGCCTGACAAAAATCAAAATGATTGCGACTTATAGTCACTCTATCCCGATTCCTGTGTTCTTTCAAACTTTATTTTGGTTCGTCCAACATAAGAAGCATTTTTACTTACAAAAATAACAAAATGCACAGATATTACAACTGAGAGGAAAGGCCACCAGAAATTCGAACTGTTAGACCAAAAGTTAATTTTCTCTTGAAAAAAATGCCTAATTTATTGCGTTATATGTTTTTTAAATAATGTTAGGAATCTAACAAATGAGATTGTTCTCATGAAAGAGCTTTCAACTTTATTATCAACCAAAAAAGGCTAATCTGCTACTATTAAGATCAATTTTCTACCAGAAACAAAAAATCAATTTCCAAAGAATCATTTATTTTTCAACCAAAAGAGATGAATTTTCACATGAATCCTTGGCCAAGAAATTACACTGTTGACAACAATTTCTAACTAAATAGCGAGACTTTTAACCAAAGAGATTAATTTTTAACTAAAATGATGAATCTTCAATAAAATAAATAAATATTTGGCGAAGTATTCCAACTTTAAACTTTTTCGGTTGAAAAATGTTTACCACAAAAACGAGTTTTCAATAAAATGGTTGAATTTTTATCTAAAGAGAGGAATATTAAACTAAAATGATGAATCGTTAATAGAAAATATGAAGGTTTGGCCGAAAGGAACATTTTGAACCAAGAAGTTTACTTTTCAACTTGGAAAGGATCATTTTCAACCATCAGGATTCATTTTCTACCAAAAAAGGCGAATGTTCAAAAAATACATGCGTTTTCAACCAAATATTTTAACTTTTAACTGAAAAGATAAAATTCCGAAGAAAAATGGAGTAGTTGAATTTCCAGTTAACAAAATTAATTTTCAACAAAACAGTTCAATTTTTCAGGAAGGATATGAATTTTTAAATAAAATGATGAATCTTCAACCAAAAAAATTAATTTTTGACAAAGTAGATTAATTTTCTAACATGTTTTAAATTTGCAACCGGAAAAAATAAATTTTTAATGAAGAAGATTAATTTTCTAGCAAAAAAGACAAATTTGAAAAATACAGGATTTTTCAATCAAAGTCTGTAATTTCGAACTAAAAAGATAGATTTCTATCGCAAGATATAATAGTTAAAGTTTCAACTAAGAAAATTCCTTCTCAACAGAATAGTTAATTGGCAATGGAAGAGATGAATTTTCAACTCAAATAATGAATTTTCGAGCCTGTGATAAATGAATATAAAATTCCGTTAAGATATAGACTGAAGAATAATAGTTTGAATGAACATTTTTCACTGCCAACTTTTTGATCTCGGAATTTCTGTTCCGGCATATTTTATCCCTAACGTAATTTCCTTGTCAGCATGATTCTGAACGTTAAAAATTCATCTTCGACTAAATATGCCGGAATAGAAAATGAAAGGGTCATCTTCGTGTGGAATGGACATTTAATTTCATCTCTAGGTCTTTGTCCTTTCGCGCTCGTCCAATAGCAGATCTTATTCAATCAAATGGATATGCTATCGAATTCATAGCATCACTATCACTTCAAAATAAATCAGTATTGTTTAATTGAATATTCATTTGAATCAATAGCATCTGCTTTTGAACAAACACGAAAGTGCCTACTTTTGATTCAATGGCATTTTTTTCTCAGTGTTAAATACTATGCATTTTAAAAGCAAATGTGATGATTTCAAAAGAATTCAAGTTTTTTTTTTATACCATTAAGCCATTTCCCTTTCGGGGTAGGCGTGGCACTACCCGATTCGTTCAGTGTTTCTAGGTGGATTATTTAATACTAGTACTACTTGTGCGGGCTCACCACACCCACGACGGGCCAACAGCACGCAGTTTCCCGAACTCTGTTTCTTGTTGCAGAGTTGAGTTTGCAGTTCGAATGTTTACCAAATGGCGAACCAATTCCTGGCGTTCCTCGTCCCGGAACTTCTTATTCTGCTGACAGACGTAATCCTCCTGAAAGGCCTCTTCCTCCTGCCAGACCTCGCTCTCTGGTCCGGTCTTCTCCTGCCTTGCCACCTCTTCGTGAAAGGTCCAGGTCTTCTTTTAAGAGGCATTCTTCTCTTCGAATATCTACATTTGACCTTGAAGAACTTGGATTTATTCGGCTTATTCCCAACACAAATCCGGACCGGCTATTTGAAATTCGAAGATACACTTTTCCTCTTGATATGCCAATTCAACTGAAAGAAAAACGTCATGTCTTTCGGCCCATACCAAACGAAGAACAAACTGTATTATCAACGTCCAATGGTGATGTCTTTGCAATATTCGCGAAAAATAATACAATTCTTCGAGCAATGTATTCAACAAGGTATCAACATTTACGTCCTCAGATTGAAAAACGGGTGAAAATAAACATGGCCAGCGGCATAGTTAAAGATATGACCCCAGAAGAAATCGAGGAATCGCCCACAGGCAAGACTCAACCACTCCTGAGGAATTTTAAAAGAGTATTTCTGTCTTCTAATTTTTACTTTCAACTGTAGATAGTATGTGTTTTCATCACGAGGACAGAGTTGCGGACTACTTTCGATGAGATAATTCAAATTTCTAAAAAAATGTGAAGATAAAATACAATATTGTTTGTGTTCCAAAGTAGGATCCCAGGTGCGAAATTCAGTCGGCTGCCAGAGATTGACCATCGGCCCGAAGTTGGCCCTGCTTTGGTAACCGATCTACGGTAATTAGAGTTGGGCCGACTAAGGTGTTTTCAAGCTGCCATGGTCTCACCGACGTTGGCGACCGACGTCGGCGGTGGGCGAAAAGCCGTCTGTCGGCCCATTTCTGGCTCAACGTTGGGCCGACGATCGGATAAACTATGGCAGATTGGTCGGTACGACCGAAAGAATGCGGTCGGTCCAACTCTGGATACAGCAGTCGGTCAGCCACAAGTCACCATGATGCACCCGACGGTCGGTCAAACCTTGGCCCATATATGGGCCGACCGTCGGATAAACGCTGGTTCATTGTTGAAAAAAAGCCGTTAAAGTACGTTCAGTCCGACTCTGGACAATAGATGGCCCGACCGTCGACATAACATTGGTTTGAATTATTTATCAAAATATTATATAATTTATATTCATATTATATATGTTGCATAATAATACAAAAATTAATGAGAAAAAACATTTAACAAATTGTTTTTTAACTACTTTGAGCTGTAGCTTATGAGGATGGTTTTTTCATTGACTTTCAATTCTTCAGGTATAGAGTAATGGGTAAGACTCCCGACTGCTAGGCGATAGATTCAGGTATAGGTGTAGGTTCGAAACCCCGTAGGGTTAGAAATTTTATTTGTAATATACTTTGAAAAAATGTAATATATGTATTCAATATAAGCAGCACCATTAACATTTATAGTCAAAATACTCGCAATCAATTACTATTTATTTTTTGAATACCTATTTTGTGTATTTCCACCTGTGTAGTACGAACCTTCAAAATCAAAGTCGGCCCCACATTGTTGTCCAGGGTTGGGCCGACATCATCTTAAAAGATGGCCCATATATGGGACCAAATATCGGGCCGAATTTGAGTATCCAAAGGCGGTTGACCGTTAACATTTAGCTGGTTGGCCCGACCAGTGGCGCACAAAGTTGGACCGACCGTCCGACGGTTGGCCCGACCGTGGCCCAACGGTCAATTCGCACCTGGGATAGAATGATACAAATAACTGATGATTCAGGAGCCGCATTCTACAGCCGTGTAGACATTTCTCTTTGAGAAAAAAAAACGTCCATGGTCAAATTGATTTCCAGATGAGAATTATGATCCGATTTGAAGGTTTTTCTATGAAACCTAATGGCCGATTTAAAAAAAAATTATTTTTGTAATCTTTAACAAAAATGGAAAAAAATGTTGATCTTGACCTGTACTGGTTGTTAACAAATACTTGGAATTATTCAAGAATACCCAGAAAACATGGAGCAACTATCAAAAAAATATTTTCGATAACGAATCAGATTTTCAAAAATGTATTGAATTCGTTATAAACAAATGAGTGATTGAAAACGGTGTTGTGGGGTTAACAGCATCTCGTCACTTGGTTGGCAAAAAATGTCAACAATTTATAGACAAAAAATGAGCTAGAGCTCATAAATCTTAACTAATTTTCCCGTTATTTAGCAATGCTCAGAATTGAATACGCGATAATGCGTGTGTTTTTTTCTTAATTTATCCTGGAGTCAATAAATGTTATATAAATAAACTGGAAAATGAGACATTTTGAGAATCATATTCATTATCGCTGAGGAAGAGACTTGAATGAAGTTTATTAGCATCAGCAATAGAATAGATTGACTGAATATTAGAGCCAGTAAAAAATTATAAACAGAATTTTCAAGTGCCTGAAGAAAAAATTTTGGATTTTTGAAAACCAACCAAATCTAGATACAAGTGACTATGAAAATCCGCTACTAAACCTAGAAATGAAATTTTACAATTGAACCTAAACAGTGAACCTGTTCTGGTATTCCACTATCAAAAAATATTATTCCAGTCAGTCAGAAAAAATTCATAAGCAATATTTTCTAGCGTTGGATAGCTGAGATTTTTTTATTCATTTATATGTGCTATAATGTTTGTATGAATAAAGTGACAAGTTTAGCATTTCCAACAATATTGTTATCTATTTCTTAAGTTTATTATTATTAATTATTAATATTCGCAAACTGAATATTCGCTAATTTTCCTGCTGGATAAATAAACTTGAGCAAGTTAGCACCACGCATCATCAATGTATACTGTTATAAACAATTTCATCCAAAACAAATCAGTTTTGGTTTTTATGTCTAAGCTGCACTTTTCCTCTGCTTTACACCAAATTGGAACGGTTTAAGAAATCATTTTCAGTTTCGAAATATTGTTAAAAGTGAATAAATTTAAGTGCGTATAAGAAATACATCAAACAAATGCCCCAATGAAACGGTTTTTAACCAGTTTTTTCATTATAGGTATTATAGGTTTATCATAGGGTTTTCCATTGAATCTTCTTAAAAGCAATCATATATTTATATTCTATCAAGATATTTTACTTTCAATTGAATTGACTATTGTTATAAACAATTGATGATAACCAAACATCTTTTTGAACTTTCTCTGGGATTGTAGGGAAATTTTAACAATAATTAACTGTACAGTTAGTATACTACAATTAATTAACAATAATTTATCGACTTCTTAATTTTTTCAATAAACTGTTTTTAAATTGCTGGATGAGAATGGCTTAATTTTCTTTCAAATATTATAATTTTTTTCAGTAATGTGAATAACTTTCTCTGAAAGTTTCATGATTTTTAAAAATTTCTGAGGGATGAATTTGACTTCTTAATCTCAACCCTATTTATCAAATTCAAACTTTTAGGGTGTTTATTACTTAATTTGATGACGAGTAGTTTCTCACGGCAATCCGTTGAAGAATTTTCATGCATTGTGCAAGATGAGATAATTATTTAGATTGTCGAAATGAAAGTTCAAAATGTGTACAGAGTCGCATTTTTAGTTCTCACAAAAAAAGAAATGCCCATTCAAGGTTCAAGAAAATCAGAAAAAAAAGATTTTACATTTCATGAGACACTTTAATGCACATCACAGCCTGAAAAGTGAAAATTGCCCCACCCAACAACAATTTTTTGAAAAAATGTTATGTTATGAAACGTTTGGTGATCGTTAGAGAGGGTTTCTTAGTCAATTTCCATAGTTTGGTCATTATTTCTTCTCTTTTTTTAGAAGAAAACAAAATTCAAGAGGGGGGGGGGGGGGTCACCAGATAGAACCAAGAGGCCAAATTTTTAAAAAATTTTGTGTGGCTGTTTGGTATTCTTTTGGTAGCCCAGTGACCTAAAAACTTTTTGATTTACACATGTTTTTTCAATATGGGTGGGGGAAAACATAAAAAATTAATTATTCATTTGATCTGTTTTGGTTGAAAATTAGCGTTCGTTATTGAAAATCCATTTTTTAAAGTCAGAATTCAACTATTCCACTTTTTGTCGGAAGTTTATCTTTTTTGATAGAAATTTAATATCCTTTGTTGTAGATTCATCTGTTCGGTTGAAAATATAACTATTCAGTTGAAAATTTATTTCATTTGGTTCAAAATTAAATTTTTCGCTGAAAATTCATCTACTATATTCCGAATTAAAATTTGTCTGTTTTAACCGAAAATTTCACTACTCTGAATTTTTTTTTGTATAAACATAATCTGTTCAGTTGAAAATTTCACTATTTGATTCCAAAATTTATTTTATGTTGTTGTGAAAGATTGATTATTATAGTTGAAAGTTATTTTTTTTTGGTGGAAGATTCATCATTTTATTTGAAAATTAATTTCTTTAACCAAAAATTCAACTACGTATTTCATTTGTGGTGGAAAATTAATCTTTTTCAACAGAAATTTAATTTTCTTGAAGAAAAATGTATCTGCTTGAAAATGTAACTATGGCGTTTACATTTGTTCTATTTAGTTGAAAATTTATTTTGTCAAAAATTAATTCTTTTACTGTTGAATTAGCTATTTTATTTATGGCTGAAAATTTAGCTATTCTATTTTTGATTGAAAATGTATCTTTTTTAGATGGAAATTCATTTCTTCGGTTGAAAATTGAACAATTTGTTTGAAGTTTCTTTCTGTTTCTAAGAAAATAGTCAAGTTTTTGAATTGCAAATGTAGATATTTCATTTTGCTTGAAAATTTTTATTTCTTAGTTGAAAATTGATTAATTTTGTTGAAAACTCTTCCTTTCTGGTTGAAAATTCAACTTTTTTGTTACAAATTTATATTTTTGTATTCAAAACTCAACTACTTTGCAATAAGTTCGTAATTTTGATTTGAAAATTCAACTTTTTGGAAAAGACTTTTATTCTTTATTCACTGAAAAATCTTTCTAGTTTTGGTGAGGATGCAGCTAATTCGTTGAAATTTTCTATTTTTTTGTTTTAATTCAACTGTTTTTGATGGAAAATTCAATTTTTTTAAAATATCAACCACTACAATTTTTTTCGGGAATCCATTTTTCATCGAAGATGCATCACTTCCTGGGTAAGAAAAATTTGATATGGGATTGATCTAGGGAAACATCTGGAAAGTCGTATGGGAGTTGTATCTCAGATAGTATAGCAAAAGTATGGTATATGAGATGATCAGACACTTGATGTATATTTGAATGAAGTATAGTGGGTATAGTTAAAATATAGCTACAGTATAACGACGTATAGTTGAAGTATAGTAAAAGTATGGCTAAAGTACATCTTAGAAATATAGCTCAAGTATAGCTGACGTATATCTGTAAAGTATAGCTCAAGTATGTCAAAAGTATAAATAAAGTATGCCTAAAGTATAGGGAAAGTATATCTACAGTAGTTATAGCTTAATTATTGTTATAGAATAAAAAGACAATATAAAATAAGTATAAGTGTTGTTTTCTAGATGATATTGGCGGCCTAAAACACATATAATTAGAGAATTAGAGAAACTAGATACTAGAAGCTTCTTTATCCATCTCATAAACAATATTCGTTTCAAATTTTCCTCATGAAATTATTTAAATCGCGAAAGTTTTTAATTTAACGATGATCTGTCCTTCACGATGCATTATTATTTATCCCGTTGCTAGGATATCTTTGAAAACAAATGAACACGCATATTGTATGCGATATTTATAAGTCATACATAAGTATAGATGAAGTATATCCTATACTTCAACTTTACTTAAGTATATATGAACTATAGCATATACTTCATATATACTTCAGCTATACTTCATCTATACTTCATCTACATACACTTCAGCTATACTTCATCTACACTTCATCTATACTTCAGCTACACTTTAGCTATACTATTTCAATATACTTGAAGTATGGGATTGTCTCATTTACCATACATGTTTTATACTAGTAACTAGTCTTACTGATCTTTTGAAAATTTCTTTTTCCTTGGTTGGAAATTAATTGCTTTAACGGGAAATTTAATTGTTATATTTTTGGTCTAAAATGTATCTTTTTGAACTAGAGTTAAGAATGATTAATTGTATTTGACCAGAATTAATAATAGAATTGGGGAAAAGGCAATATTTTGAAAGTTGTAGATAGGCTAGATCTTCTCCTCCAACATAACGTATTTCCAAGTTATTGCGTTACAATTAAGAAATGAGAATTATTTACAAATTCAATCCATTTTACCTTACTTTCGTGTGTGCCCTTGCAGAAAAACTAAGTCACTTGATAAAAAAAATACAGCACACCTGTTGCAATACTTTTTTTTATTTCGAATCAACTAAATCAACATTTAAACATTTGAAACATTTAAATTTTAAATTCAAAATACGCATCTATAATTTGAAGTAGATGTTCCAGTAATCATGACAGTCCCAAAAATAATCTTGAAGCTTGATTATAATTTGAATATATTGTCAAAAATATATTTAAAATAACATACTTAATGCCAAAACTAATTATTGCAATCATTTTATAATATCAAAAGGATTTTCAATGTGTAGCCCCTTTTCCAGCTATACCAATCATTTTGCAAGATTGTGTACGGCTGGTCGTACGGATAACGTCAGCAGTTTTTTTACTTTTCGGACAGTTTGTCACGTGACCAAATAGACATTATTGAATTCGGTGGTTTTATCAATTAGAAAAATTAATATATTTTTCTGAAATTTTGGAAACTGTTCAAAGTATAGGGGTAAGTCCGTTTGGTCTAGCTGAGTTTTTGTTTTGTTTAAATAATGTAATTTTAATATTCGATTTTAGAAAAATTTCAGAAAATTGTTCCTTTTTTTTAATTATAAAGCGACAGTCACACACCCTTAATAGTGTTCGTAAATGCCTACCCTTCATTCCTGTTAAAATTCGATTGTTTTTGATCGACCCCCCCCCTCCATTTTTTTCTGAAGAAAGGAATTTCGTAATTTTTTCAAGTTAACCCGTGCATCTGGGCTTTTAAAATTAACATGGGGTTTAGAATGGGAAAAACTCGGTTTTCAAAAAAATGGAAGAAGAAGTACTTTTTATAAATGTTTTGTAAATTAATGTTTACTCACCTATTGAAGAATATTACAGGAAAAATTTTTACCCAATCACTTCCAAAGTTGCCCCCACCCCCTCCAACCCTCTTTTATTGTTCCCGGAAAATGTACAAAAAAATGCAAAATAGCTGTTTTATATAAAGTTCATGCTGAAGTCGGTTTTTTAAAAACTTTAACATGAATTATTTTTCATCAATAAGTGACAATTTTCAAAGTATTTTATAACTAATTTCGAATTGTTGAAATAGTTTGAATTTGTTTAAACAAATCTTTTCCCTTATAAATCTTGAAATGCTACTATTTTACGGAATTAATTATGTAGTTAATGAATGTTAAGAGTGATATTTATTGTGTTAGAGAGTTTCGCAATTATTTAAACGATTAGTGATTATTCACTTGTTTAAATAATTTTAAACTGTCTTTAACCAACAATATCACTTCCAACATTCATTACCTGCGACTTTAAGTTCAGAATATAATAAGTTTTCATGATTTTAAAGAGAAAAAATTGATTAAGCAAATGGAAATTATTTAAATAATTACCAATTGTGTCAAACAAGAAGTACATCTTTTGACATTCATCGAAATTATATCATTTATCCCAAAGATAATAACTTTTCAGGACTTACAAGGGGAAAACGTTGTTTAAACAAATAATAATTGTTTAAGGAATTCGAAATTATTTTACAAACACTTGGGAACTCCTAACTTATCGACTAAAAATAATTAATGTTGAGCAAATTCCAAAAAATACCGTCTTTAGCATGAATTCGATAAAAAACTGCTATTTTGCATTTTTAGGGGCTCGATCAACAAAAATCAAAAATCGAATTTTTGGTTCACCTTATTACAACGGTTTATTTGCTTACGTTTTCAACAACCCATATTATATTGAAACCTACAAAATAAAAATATAATTGTTCGATCTTGAAGTTTTTCGCAGTCAAATATTGTTAACAGATTTTCCACGTTCAAAAAACTTACATTCACAATGAATAAATTAGAAATATTTCAATTTAAAACGCCTAATTTTTGAATTGTCTAATTACGCAGTCAAAACTGTTCAGTTCTTAAAGATTTTAATTTGAAATTATCTAAACATTGAAAATAGTCTTCTTTAATTTGAAAATGTACGAAGTCAAACTGAAAGGCATGCGATGAACATTTTCAAATTGAACTCTGAGAGATGAAACTATTCTAAAGGGTTTCATACAAAGAATAATCACAATTGGGGTGAGTCCTTCTGGGAAATTTCTTCTTGTTTCATAAACTACAAAATAAATGAGTACCAGCAATATCCTCTGGAAGATCTTCTCAATAATTTTTATGCACGTCCTTTATGAACTCTAAAAGCTATAATAATTCAGAAAAATGAGATATTTGATCATTATTTTGCCCTTCTAAGATTTGTTTTGAAAGAAAACTTTTTTTTATTCACACCTAATCCATGAACCAATATTAATTTCGCCACACATGACCTTTTCATCAGCTTCTCTGGCGTCGTAAAAATGTTAACAATATTACGATTGGTCGAAACCTATAATTATTTTGTCATGCAGTAAACATTGATATTAGAACACGCAATCGAAGTTTCCAGAAAGACCAATTTTTGTTCACCCAACTTTAAGCCTTGCTGTGGCTTTAAATAATGATAATTTCGTAATTCTTTCCCAACTCTTCTCTAATGAATTGCTTTTCGTCAGCTGAATAAAGTTTGTACATGATAAGAATTTATATAAGAAGATAATTTCACAAATCGATATGAAATACGTTGGATTCATTTTCGCTAGGAAGTAAAATTTAAACGAATTTTTCAATCATGAAGTGTTTGATCTTCTACTTATTGGCTTTGTGTGCTTTCGAAGTAAGTTGCCCACGATTTTCAGAAATTGACAATTATCTCATTGGATTAAATTGATTTTGGAAGATGTTATGACAATTAAAAGATGTTAACGTCCGAGTTTTTGAATTTTCAATCAATAAAAATTTCGATGTAAAAACGATTACTACGCACAAATATTATTTTGATGAACAAGAAAAAATCTACCTCAGCCTGGATTTTTTTTCCTCAGAAATTATTATTTGTCCTGAATAATTGTTTCAACATCAAAAATTGTATTAATTACAAAATGAACCATTACTTTATATATTTAATTTTAAGTATCACCATCTCAAGTTTACAAAAAATAAACACGAAAAAATTACACTTAATTTGTAATTTTTTTAAAATAAAAAGTAATGGTTAATTTTATAAACAATTTTATTAAAGATTATCAAATACAGATTTTCTTCAATGTTTAACTGGCAAATTTCGTTGTATTGAATGGAATCAATTTTAAATAACTTGTAAAAAATTTCTCTCCTGATACTTTATTAACCAATACTGATTGGTTATTTTGTAAACAATTTTATAAACGAATTCTCAACTTGACAAACTGTGCGAAAAGTGATTTCGTTTTTTTTTTACGAAATATAATGACAATCAATGAGATGGGACTAGACTTATTAAAACGTTTGTCAGGCGACAAAATTTGTCATTTGTTTTCAAAAATTTCGAAAAAAAAGCAAACAGAAAGTAAATATTAAAAAACAGGTACATCTAGAAGAATAAGGACTGCAGCTAAAACCAAGGTAGACAGCAAAATTAAACTTTTTTCAAGAAACGGTAGCGAACTCTTCATAAAAGACGCGGATTTTTCAGTATAATTTTTTAATAAAAAAAAAATTGTAGATTGTCGCATGGCAAAGCTTCCTGAAAAATGAGGTCTTTTCTGAGTATCATAAGTGAAGGATTTTGATAAGTCATTATATTTATGAGGAAAAATTAACGATTGCTATCAAATATTAACAAATGGTACATTAGGGTGGCTCAAAAATGCATGGAAATTTTTTTTTTCATGTCAGAGGGCAACGATCCCCCCCATTTTGTTCCAAATCCGAAAAA
Organism: Andricus quercusramuli; assembly: GCA_932178445.1. NCBI lineage: Eukaryota > Metazoa > Arthropoda > Insecta > Hymenoptera > Cynipidae > Andricus > Andricus quercusramuli. The sequence goes on from CAKNXH010058928.1 coordinate 73,249, forward strand.
AGAAAATCCCTAATTTTTGTTTTTTCATTTTTTTTTTATTTTAACCGCTGCTGGTTTTGACTTGAAGTTTCTATGTTAAATGCATGGGGAAAAATCACTTTTTTCAGTTTTTGAAATAATTTTTTAGGGTTTGAAAAAATGTGACGAGAAAGTGTAGAGGCTTGTAGAGAATTATCCAGCGAAGAATTTCATATATCGGACATAAGGATTTGACACCCCTAACACAACCCCATGAGTCCCTGAAAACTACCCTCAAAACCAAAAATATCAATTCTTCATAAAAACGACCTTTCGGGCACTGTATTCTCGTCTTTTTTTAACATAAAATTATTTATATTGGTCTACTGGAATATTTGTCAACATCGCTTCTTCTTCGAAACCTACAATTATTATTTCAAAATTAAAGCTAACTTAGCAAAATGTTGAGAACAGAATTATCTTCCAATATTAAACAATAATTTACAATTTAAATGTTCTCTTCCGTCAATAATGATTGGAAACATTGAGAAATAAATTTTATGATGCAGTAAAATTAATTATTTGGAAATTTCGATGTACAAATTTGATGATGCAGAAACTTCATAAATATTTAATAATAGATAAACAACCTGAAAGCTGTCACAGAAAGTTATATTCACACATTGTCGCCACCAATCAAGTTTTCGACAACAATGTGTTCGATATCTTCGAGGTATTTAGTAACATGGCTTTTTTAGGCAATTAAAAATGTTACGTACTTGAGTCAAAAATAGCGGGGGCCCTCCCACCCTCCACATAACAGACCGTAATGAAACTAATTAATGTTACGTGATATGTGAACGCTGTCATAATTGTTAAGAAATTAATGACGGACTGGCGTGGGCAGCGAGGGAACAACGTATTGTAACTTTAAAATTGATTAAATAATAATTCTAATTTACAAAAGTGTAAATCAACCTATATTTAAATAGGCTTATCGAGATTCTATCAATTTGCTTTTTTTGTAATCTAATTTAATATTTAATTTTATTTATTTTTCGGAAGAATGATTGTTTAAACAAATTAAAGGTTGTTCAAAATCAATAATAATGAATTTTTTATAGAATTGGAAAATATTGTTTAAAAAATGTGTGTTATTAAAGAAAATAAACTGCCAGTTCAAAAAATTATAGAAAAAAATTATAGACAGTTTCGTAAACTGAACCTATTTGTATAATATATTATTTGTGTTAGAAATTGATCAGGGAAATGAAAAATAATATTGCTCTCCTCGTTCATTATTAATTTGATCTTCACAGACTATCTTCGCAGATAAGTTGGAGCAAGATGTGACAAATTTAAGTGACAAATTTAAGTGACAAATTTGAGGATCAAATGCTTGGCATTGTGGATACATTCAGCCAGTCTATTGGGGTTGGTTGACGAAAATAATTTTTGTCCGTAAATACTCTTTTGATTCGAAAATTAAAATTTTTTGTTGGTAATCCTCTTATTCTTCTTTATCACTAGACTGAAGCTGATGCTGCGGGAATACATACTGGAGAATATGAATACGGTTGTTTTCAAAGTTCTGATAAAGCAATGGATAGATATTATCAGCTAAGAATGGACCAATACAATGTGTGTATTACAGAAGCCTTGAAAAATAAGAATTTTCAGGTACATAAAAAATATTAATTATGATCAATTTCAAATACAATATGTGTCTCTTTTCAGCCATGGCACTATTTATTTAATGTGAATAGGGGTGTCCATTAGCTACGTAGGGCTTTTTTGGGAAGCGCGGGTGGATAATCTTAAAAATCCTTACTTGGATTACATTATATAATTATTCGTTATATTTATTCACTATTAAGTGTAATATTTCATATTGCAAACGTCGTCATCTTTGCAATCCTTTGAAGTCCAGTAAATCTTTTTTGAAAATGTTGTTAAATTCTTCAAAAATTTTTAAATCATATGGAAATTCCTTGAAATCCTTTGAAATTCTGATTATTGTTTTCAAATCTTACAGAATACTCTCAAATTCGTGGATATAATTTCGCATCCTTTGAAATATTCGAAATCCAATGAAAATCTTCTGACGTCATTTGCAATCTTTGAATATCTTCCCAAATCTCTTAAAGACTATTGAGATTCCTTGAAACCCTTTAAAATTCATGGAAATCCCCAAAAATATCTAATCGTCTCTTCAAATCTTCGAAATCTATACAAATTTCTTCAAATCCCTTAA
>CAKNXH010058929.1:0-37220 GCA_932178445.1 Andricus quercusramuli
ACTCGCCAACTATTCTGAAAACGACTGTCGTAGGAAGAAGAATAGTCTGTGACTTTAGGATAGGTCTAAAAGCATTCGGAAATTGGAATATATCGTATTGGAAAATCATGCAAATAGTGCTTGAAGAAATAAAAGACTTCATTGATGTCCCAGTTCGTCCCTGCAAGGAAGGGTTCGTAGACTGTCAAGCTGGCCATTTATGCTAATAAAGAATATAAAATACTTTTTCAAATTTATAATTTTATTATCTTCAACTTATATATTTATTTAAATATTATTATAACACACACAATTATTACTTATATCAATCGCTCGCTTTTTACGCTCTAAAAAATCGGACGCACGCTGCGGGGATTCAAACTACCTATCCTAGACACGAGACTAACGCAACTCATTCCTAACCGCGCAAGCCCCTCGGCTAATCGATCGGGCTGAAAACACAGTAAAAAATCTTGGCGTTCTGCTACAGCGGAAAACTGCGTGGCCAGTTAAAAAGAATTTTAGTGAGGACTGCGAATTAGACAACTTGCTGCAACACTGACTTTGCGTAATAAAATAAACAAATTGTTTAAACAATTTTTTTACATTCTCATTCTAATGAGAAGGTATTGGTTTTATGTAAAATTTGACTTGGTCGGTTTCCATCAAATCTCCACGTTTTGAGACCACCTGAGCTAGAAAAAAGGTTTTTACCAAGGTGTCTGTCTGTCTGTAGGCACGATAACTTTCGAAAAAATAATCAGATTAGGTTGTGCTTTGGCACACTTCTTTAGGGCCTGAAAAGAAAGAATAAGTTCGTTAACCAGCTAATTTTGATCAAAATTCAAAAAATGAGCCCATTTTGAAAATTTTTGAGACCATTTTTTTCAAAATTCAAAAATTCTATGTACAGTTATTCATAGTGCTATAAAACTCAAACAATTTATCTCAATGACTTTTTCGGATAAAAGAAAAATTACCGGAGTTATAGCATTTTCAAAATTACAAAAAAACAAACGTAAATGAACATTTTATGCCGACAAACGCACAATATGAAAAAAAGTCAAGAGGAGAAAAATTTTTCTTCTTCAACACCCTACAATAATTTCGTAACAACTTTTCGAATTTTTTGAAAAATCAAAAATCCAAACTTTGATCACACAAAAAAATAATGAAAAATCAATAATTTCATTTTGCTGTCAAACTATGCACGATACGACCAAAGATGAATGGAACAAAATTATGCACCCAAAAAAGATCTCCAAGTTTGTTTTATTTACTTTTTGATATGATGCGCAGTTTTTCTTTTATTCGTAAAAAACAGCATTGGAAATAGTAAAATCAAATCTTTAGATGAATAACACAAGCTACGAGAAAAATGACAGAGACAAAATTTGTTCATCCAAAGGAGAGGTACAAATTTGTTATGAATCATGTTCTGATAGGATGCGTAGTTTTTGTTTTATTCGTGACTTTTTCATTTCTATCATACGGTGCACAGAACCGAGCGTGGAACGCAAGGCTCAAATTATTTCCAAATCACATATCGAGCGCGAAGCGCGAGTTTCTGGATAAGAATGTATTCCTTAAGGTCGATAGAACCTTGAGTAAATAAATTTCCATTTCATTCTAGAATAAAAACAAATTTAACAATCACTTCACAAGTAAAGCGCGATGTAAATACGTGCGAGCGCGTAGCGCGAAGCGCGAGATCCAACAGTCGCGCGCCCTAGACGCGCTCAAACTTGCGAGCGAAGCGAGCCGCGCGATGAGAATGTGCCCGCAAGGCGGGCAGATTTTTTTTTAATGGAAAAGTATCATTTTCCACGGAAAATTATTTTTTGACCAAGGGATGATTTTGCGTAGAAAAATGAGTTTTTTCTTCATCTAAACTAAAATTGTTCAAATAATTTTTTCAATTGAAATCCATGTAATGGACATTTTTTTCAGAAAATTTCATTTGCAGTATAAAGAAATATGTACATAGTACATACTACGGCAAATGATAAAATTTCTGTTTAAAAATTAAATTGAGTTATTCTTATTTTTTAAATTGAAGAAATTGATAACAAGTCAACAAAAAATCAAACTTTTTGTCCCTGGTGCACTTTTTGTGAGACGCACTGTTTATAAGTTGCAGCGTTATAAAAAATTTATTTCAATAAAACTGATATATTTACCAAATCATATCAATGAATTATTGATTAACAAAATGTTAAACTTAGGAAAAAACTCACTTGCGTTTACACTCTTAAAAGCTGAAAGAAATATTGAGATAGAATCGAAAATACTTTTGATAGATTGTTATTAAAAAATGGTTATTTTAAATGAAATTTTTTATGAGAAATAAGAATTTCAACAACAATACACGAAATTTATTTTAGATTCTATATAAGAATAATAAATTTTGCTAAATGAATAAGGAAATTGTTTAAATAATGGTTGTGTATCTTTTTGAAAAAAATAACCGAGATATTTCGATTCTACTGAGCATTTTTTTCTAAAAGAAAGAAGTTTCAAGAAGTATTAGTGTTGACTCGATTAACTTCTGAACAACTTTTTATTATTCATTAAAATTATAAATAAGAAGATGGATATTATCTAAATGTTTTTGTAATGAAAAACAAACACATTTTATTCTATTATCAGACACATTCTTATATTTTGTTTCAATATTTTTATAAAAATTGTATGTACAGAAATACGAACTTGAAAATAAAATTTGCTTACATCCAGTTTCTTGCAATGTAATAATAGCCATCTTCTAATTTATTTAGAATAGAAATAAGTGTATTATAAGTAATATCGCGAAGATTGAGAAAGACGTAGGAATACTTAATACCACTGAAAATTGTGAAGCCTGTAAATGTTCATTGAAGAAACAATCGTGCAACTTTGTTAAATGAATTCGATATCTCGCAGAATAAGGTATCAAGTGAATAACATTTTTCAGCTCATCTAAATCTTGGAGATTTAAATCCTTTATGCAACCAGTTGTAAAATTTTTTTACAATTAATATCTTAATATCTTTATGCGTTTTACAATTACTTTTTGTTCTACATAATTTATTTGCACATTTATTCATTCTAAATAAGCAAGCCAATGGTAACCAATTTAGTTGTCGACTTAACGCACGCGCAGTGAATAAAGATGCGAGTTTCGGAAGCACTGAATCATCATCCAGTGTCTACTTCACTCATAGCAATGTGAATTTGTCTCTGAGCCCCACTGAGCGCGCCTCTGAAAATTCTCGCAGACAGTCATGGACTGTTTTTCTGACTTGTATTCGAGTTCTTAGTTTTCGAATTACGCACTTATTCAATCCAAGTCTTTGCAAATATGAAATTATTTTATAGCCACTTCATGACTGTATATATTGTTCTTTGGAAAATTGTCTTATAAGAATTCCAAGCCTGTTGTTTCTTGACTGCGCTTGAAAACTTCCATGACTTTTCTTTATTTTTCCATGAAAATGTATGAGCACTCTATAGAAAGTATACGAGACTTCATGAAAATGATGGCCTGTCCTGAAGTCTAGCACTAATCTACGAAATGTTCCAAGACTTATTTTTTCCGTGTGGAAACTTTTTAAATAATTCCAGTCGTTGATATATTACTTTACTTGGTTTATCTTTCACGAATATTTTCCTTATCCTGCCGAAAGTGACTATTGTATAAACATAATAGATTTCAGTCTCAACAAGTTTATAAAACGTCTAGGTATTACCTACGTTAAAGTACAGACGATACATACTTGCCAACCTGCCAACCATTAGAATGTCAGAACAGAAAATTCTTTTATGCGTTTTCACAACATTAGCCTAAATATTTTTTGAATTAGTATCATATATTCTTTGTGATTCATGGTACGTCGTCGACTAAATATGGTTCACTATATTCAATCTAGGCAGAAAACCATTTTTGCCGCAAATAGCACAAGAACATTGTTCCTGAATGTAAGTATAAAAGTGAAAACATTTTTAATGGTCCTGTTTTTCTGAAACGTCAGTTGAAACGTGTGATTGAGAATCAGTGCGAAGTGTCAAAAACACATTTCGTTTGAATAAAACTTTGATAGGTAAAGACCGCGAAAATAACATTCAACAAGATGTCAATATGTAACAGAGCAGTGATAGATATTCAGTGATGATTATGACACATTTCATTCTATAATGTATTGGATACCCCTTTCAATTCTCTAAACACGCGGATCATCTGTGTTGGGCACCTTTCCCTTGACCTGTTTTTCGTTAGATTTGTTTCTAAAAATAAAATGAAATTGAACGAAATTTTTGCTCAAGAAAAATAATGGTAAATTCACATAATTAAATTTTTCTTCTAAAAATTGAGTGAATTTCGAAGCAATATTTAACATGTGTCGAAAAACGAGATAAAAATGCGAAACTTTTGTTCTCTTTTTGAAAATGAAATTGGAAGATATTTAATTTTTCCTTATAAAGTGCGATTAGATTAATTAAGTATTTTTGATACCAAAAACTAGTAAAGCTGGGAGTTTGTCCGTACTTTTGGAAATAAAGAAAAATTTTAAAGAAAGCTCACTGCAATTTAGATGCATGAAAAACTTCGGTTCTTTTCTGAACTTCAAGGATATTATTATTATTATTTTGCTTCTAATTTTTTTAATACAAATATTAGAAAAAGGTTTATTTTTTTTTATGAGAAAAATGTTAAAAGTCTTTAGCCTGATTTGTAAAATCAAGAAAAATTGGAAATGACTTTACGCAATACAAAATTCGTGTACATATTTTCCATCCAGAGGTTTAACCAATCTTCTAGACGTGGCCAAGCTTATGCACTGATAAATTTCAGACTATTTTTTATGTGTAACTTTTTTTACCCTTCCATTTCATTGTAATAGTTTTATTCCTGAAAATGTATCAAATTTGTAAGAGAATTTTATTTTGTTTCAGATATCGAAACAATACTTAAGAAACTTTTATTTTGTTACTGGAAAATATTTAAACTTGACTTTGGAAAACTGAACGTATTAGAAGGAACTTTCTCTTTTTTCTTGAAAATTTTCTTGATTTAGACGGAAAAACTTGAATCATGATGCTCCAATAACTGTCCATCTGAACGTAAAAATCACTCAAAATTTCAAGTTCATCACAAGTACACTACTTAAATTATTATTTTTATTTGACTTTCATTTCAGAAGAGACGAGCCAAAGAGATATAAAGCATAAATACATTTACCCCAGTGTCTCGATATATGAACAATGTTTGGCTTTACACCGACGAGAGGAGGGTTAGTTTCACGCGTGTAGAACTGTTGGTGGGAGAGAAACTTTTGTCTTGGAGAGCGCGTGAAAGAATTACAATTACAATTTCTAACCTCAAAAAGTTTTTCTATTTAAATTATATTAATTAAAACTAATATCACTGCATACATTCACAGTGATGAAGAAGAGGAATAGGAATCTGAAATAATAGTTAAGATGTTTGACGAACTTCAAAATTTAACCTAAATTTTATGTCCTGATGAGGAAAACATCTGTTTTCGAAACGTTGGCAGCTGAAATAAAATAAAGGATCTAACAACTAATCTCCTTTCTTTGGTCTGAAGTATGTCAATTTACTACCTATATATATATTATTTCTATAAATTTATATTACTCATAAGAACAACATCGCTAAAACAACATCATTAATCTAATTAAAAATTCGTGAAAATTTCTTCTTTGTTATGACGAGAAAGTAATTTAAAAAGACCATTGTATATGTTGTCCAGAAAAATAACATTTCGGCCTGAAAAAATGATTTAATAATGTATTTATGTTAACATTTAAAGCACGTAGAGTTACTTAAAATTTCGAAACTTCCATTTTCGAAGAATTCTACAAACTCAACTTCTGCATTTGAGATGGAACATCAATCTTTAATAATGTTTTCAATTAAGTTATGAAATATTATTCGTTTATAAAATACAAAAATCATACTGACTAATCGACATTGATTTCACTATTCAAAGTTCAAGTCTACTCAAAATCTTGACTAGATTCTCAAAACTTAAGACTGAAATTCGTCTTTTTTTACTTTTATTTGCATTTCAGAAATCATAGGCCCCACAGTTAATAGCTATTATACATAGTTTTATATGTTTGAACAAAATATATATTTAGCAATATATGCACTTAGAACTTTCAAAGGACTATCTTATAGTTTAAAATCGTAATGGTTACCATATCATGTAACAGTCATCATATAATAATTTGTCCTAATAACAATAATATTATTCCCAACCGAATTAAATCAAATCAATTAAATCATAATTGAATGTAGCTCGAAGAAAGGATGATAGCTCGCAGAAAGCATCCAGAGGTGAGCGTTGTCAACTCCATCGCTCGCGCTCACTGTGTGAGGATAACAGCGGTTAAAGACGAAATGCAAACTACATCATCCTCCTAATTTTGTATCCACGACATCATTGCAAAAGATTTAAAACATGGTAATAAAGTAACTTAAACATCCTCATATCATCAGTCACTTGACTTATTCCGTGACTATGATGAAAAACCGGGATCACCCGAGAACAAGTTTGAAAAAATAATAATCATAATAATCGCTAATTATGAGTATATGTATCTTTTAGATGTGAGCTTTAATTCTTTGTCTTCATTTAGAAAATAAAATTTATGATCGAACCTTGAGATTCATTTCCTAAATAAAAGTCATTACAGTAGAATCACATAAGTTAATTATTTCTTTGAGCAGTATTCTAGAATTTTAGAAGCCATAAGTAAAGCTTCAAAATATTGCGACATATAGGCTTTCCGAAAATCCATCAACCTTGCACAAGCATACACTTACCCGGAAATTCCATCTATTATCTATCTATTCCTTATCATCCATTCCTAGCCTAGTTTGTTTGAACAAACACGAGCATCTAGCGAGACAATGCCCAGACAAACACCCGAGGCGTGGGAGTAGTCTGACAGCTGGCCCCATAGTTGCTTTTTATGAGAAGTTACATATAGGGGGGAGGGGGGGGGGGGTTACTAGGGTGACCAGAAAAAAACACTTTTGATTTTCTTAGGAGTGAAGGGCAAATAACGGTAGTTTATGCGATTGTAGAAGCCAGATTTTTTTATTTTAAACAATATTTAGAGGTTCTTATGTAATTAACATGGGTAGACTCAACTTTTTTTTCATTCAAGATTTCAACCACGAAGTTACCCACTTTTTAATTTGAACTTTCAATATGTTGTTTTTGAGGTTCTCAGAATCCACATAGAAACATTCTTTTAACTAAAATTGTGGGAACTTGAGGGTGAATTGCGATCAAAGAAATATAACCCGATTACTATACATGACGCTTTATTGGAATATGCAATTAACGACCTCACAACTCGATGATTTTCGAGAGACGACTGACAAACTCACGTCGTAGACAAAGAGGCAAAAAACACCATACGTAGATGGCAGCACACAATACACAGGGGTGTAGCTTGTAAATTGTCTAATATCCAACACTTCCCCTCAAGCGTAACCCATGTAACTCTACTCATTCCACTGAATTTACATTTTATCAAAACACTTCACTTTCTCACAAAATGACCTTTTTGCTCACAAATGACTCATTCCGAACGGAGCCAAATTTTTCTGATGTTTCGGTCCTGCCAGACCTTTGGTGAAGATATCTGCCATCATTTGCGTTGATGGGATGTAGTCTAGGCTGATCCAACCTTGCTGCAATGCGTCTCTCACGAAGTGATGTCGAATGTCGTTATGTTTGCTTCGAGAGTGGAAGACCGGATTCTTAGCAAGCCTTTAAGCACTTCGATTATCGTTATAGATAGGAATAACAACTTGTTTTCCAAATCCAATTTCTCTCAGGAACCTTTGTAGATGTACCGCCTCTTTTGCAGCTTCCCAGCTGACAGCACCATGTGCGAGTAAAAATACGAATCCGGTATATGACCTTCGATATTCTAGACAACCTGCCCAGTCGGAATCTACAAATCCTTCTAGCTTCTTTGAAACCTTCTTGTATTTCAATCCCAGTTCCGAAGTTCCACGAAGATATCGCAGAATCCTTTTTGCTGCAGTACAGTGATCCTTCCCATTTCAATTGTTGAACTGGCTTAGATAATTAACTGCATAGGTTATGTATCTGGTTATGTATCTGTTATGTATCTTATGTATCTGGCACGGCCAGATACATAAGGCTTCCTATGAGTTCTCTGAAAGGATAACTTACATCTTCTTTTGATGATTCCTCAAATTTCTTCAATTTCGTTCCCAGATCCACAGGTGTTACAGCAGGCTTTGAGTTCTCCATTCCAAACTCTCTGAGAATTTCTTCAATATATGCAGTTTGCGATATTTCCGGAAAATCCTCTCCTTGTCGAAATTCCATTCCCAAGCAGTGCTTAACCTTTCTTAGATCCTCTATTTGAAATTGTTCCCCGAATTGTTGTTTGAAGCTTGAGAGCCAGCTAGGGCTGTTTGAAAACAGCAACATGTCATCGACATAAATGGCAACGATTAAGATGTCATCTCCAGATTTTCCCATGTAGATGCAAACATCTGCATTTAGTGGCTTCAATCCAAGGACACGAAGTTCCTTGTCTAGTTTCACATACCACTGTCTACCAGCTTGCTTCAAACCATAAAGGGCCTTCTTCATCAAACAAACTTGGTTTCCACGTTCAATCCTTTCTAGCATTTTTGAGGCATTTCTTCTTAAATCCAGTTCTTCATTCTTCAATTTTTCCTTCAAGATTATTTCAGGCAACATTTCTTCAAATAATTCCGGAACCTCCATATAAATTTCCTCTTCTATGTCATCGTTCAAAAAGGCAGTCGTGACGTCAAGCTGATGAACAACGAGATCATTTTCTACAGCAAGAGCCAACAATAATCTGACCGACTCAAGACGAACAACTGGGGCGAATGTTTCTTTGAAGTCGACCCCTGGACGCTGAGAATAACCTTTGGCTACCACTCGTGCCTTCCTTCTCTCTAGGATTCCCTCTGCATTACACTTATTACGAAGCACGATTCTAGACCCAAATTTGATTTTTGATCAGTGCTCGAAATTCTTCATGAATTGCGCGCTTCCAGTCTTCGCCCTTGTTTCCACTTAATGCCTCCTTCAATGGAATCTCCGCGAGATAAGCACATTCCGGGTATTCATCAAGGGCCATTCCAGCTATCGTCGTGTTGAATTTCTTCTTCGGTCTCCCAGGATTTCCGGTTCTGATATTTTTTGGTCTTCCAGGCAATCTTCTCTCTTCAGCTTCTCGTTGACCATTTTCATTCACGACAGCTTCTTGTTGATTCTCGAATCCATGGAAATCTTTCTCGTTTTCAGAATCCTGGTCCACTTCACGATGAATTTCATTAAGGACACTGCTTGTCATCTCCAATTCTACCCAGTTCTTGTCCTCAGAACTTTGGATGCAGTCCTTTTTCTCTTAAACATTTACAGAGATGAAATCCTCAAATTTCTGATTCGGCAGAAAATCGTTGATAAACTCCACATCTCTCGTTATTTGGACCTTCTTATCATCAGTGAGCCAGACTCTGTAACCTTTACACTCGTCAGAGTATCCTAAAAATATACACTTACGTGCTCGAACCTGAAATTTTCCCTTTTCAGGTGTTTAATCTAGTGAGAATCCTTTACATCCGAAACTTTTCAGATATCACAAATTAGGACTTACTCCAGTCCATTTTTCAAAAGGTATTCCTCCATTCAGACTTCTCGAAGGGCATCTATTTCTCAAGTGGTTTGCAGTCGACACCGCTTCAGCCCAAAACGAGGTTGGCAGGTTTAAGGAGATCAGGAGACACCTGGCCATTTCCACCAGCGTACGGTTCTTCCGTTCTGCCACACCGTTTTGTTCTGGAGTATGAGGAATTGTGAATCTTCTGACAATGCCACAATTTTCGAGGTATTTGTCTAAATCGCAATTCCGATACTCTTTACCATTGTCGGATTGGACACACTTTATTTGACTTCCAGTCTGTTTCTCTACCATTCTTTGATAGCTCTTGAATGCTTCCGGCAGCTCACTCTTCGATTTGAGGAACTTGACCACGCACCAACGTGTTGCGTCATCCACGGACGTCACGAAGTACCTCGCCCCACTTAGGGACTGTGTACGCATCGGCCCGCACAGATCCGTACACGGAGAAAAGTTTCCACGCATGCTGACTGTGCAGACAGCCTCAGCCGTGGTTCGTGCTAAGGAGACTCGCTAGGCGGCGCGCATGCGGGCCGAACGAGAGTTGATGCAGCTTCGTGGCTCCTGCTTATACGCACGTAACATCTCGATGCCCATCTGCACTCGGTATAGCCGTGCATACACGTTTTCTCGCGCTGCAGTGCTCGAGACCACTCGGTCGCGGGAAAACGTGCATGCACGGCTATACTTGGTGGAGATGGGCATCGAGATATAACGTGCGTATAAGCAGGAGCTACGAAGCTGCATCAACTCTCGTTCGGCCCGCATGCGCGCCGCCTAGCAAGTCTCCTTAGCACGAACCACGGCTGCGGCTGTCTGCACAGCCAGCAGGCGTGGAAACTTTTCTCCGTGTATGCACTGACTCGAGTAGCTCCGTCTTTCGCGACGAGCTTTTTGGAAAGGGCCTTTGCGCTAACTTTCCCACTACACAGGTTTCACACACTCCGAGTTTCTCGTTCTCTGAACACTTCATTCCTTGCGTTTTCATTAGGCAGTTCACATCCTTCTCATTGAGATGCCCTAACCGTTGGTGCCACAATTCCAATTTGTTAGGGTTATCACTCACAGACACAACACTCGCGATTTCCGACGTTTCCTGTACATAATACAGTCCGTCGATTCTATTCGCGTATAGTTTTTCAATTCCATTTTCGTCACGAATCACAGCTGAACTTTTCTTGAATGTCACTTCGTACCCATTATCGCAGATTTTTCCCACTGACATCAAGTGAGTTCTCAAATCAGGCACGGGCAAAGTGTTATCCAAGTTCAGTGATTTCACTTGATTATAGTCGGTTACCAAGAGTTTGACTGTACCTCTGGATTCAATGTTAGTGGTTGCACTACTTGCTAAGCTTTGCTTCTCACTTTCGCATTTTTCACTGTTAACAAATTTCTTCTTATCGTTGCACATATGCGAGGTGCAGCCACTGTCGAGACACCACTTTGTTCCTAGCAGGGTACTTTCACTTTTTAACGCAGACTCCTGGCTCATAGTTATGAGAAACCCCATTTCCTCAATTTTAGCCGACTTTTCCGAAGATTTGTTACCTTTCATGTTACAATTCACAGATTTATTTCCAACCTGCTTACACTTGTGACATTTGAACGGAAAAGGTTTTTCTGTCTGCTGTCCTTTTCCAAGTTTCTTCCCCTTTCCATAATTCTTCGGATAGTGACCGCCGCCGGCGCCACGTGCCAACATGGCTTCCGAGTTTTCTAGCTGTTTCGAATTTCTGGCATCGCTCTCTTCGATAATCTTTATTTTCAGATCTTCCGCACTGGGTAAAACATCCCGCGTCTCGATTGCGCATCGAAAGTTTTCGAAGCTGTACGGAAGACTATACAACAGCATGATGGTGAGCTGGTCTTGGTTTATTACCACCTCCATCTCCTGAAGCTTGTCAGCTGCGTCGAAGAACTCTCGAATGTGGTCACGAACGTCCTGGCCTTCCGCAATTTTGTGCAATGTCAGTTTCTTCAAAAGAGCTGCTTTTCGTGCGGGCCCTTTTGATTGATAGATGTTATGCAGCTTCACCCACACATAATTCGCGGTCTCACAGCCCTTGATCTGTTTTAAATCAGATGGTTGAATAGCTAGTGCCAAGTCCGAGTGTGCTTTCCTGTCCGCGATGTCCCATGCGTGTGCTGCAGCCATCGAAGCAGCATTTTCAACTCCTTGGACAATCTCTGGTTTCACCTTCTCGCCGCTTTCATACTCCCAAGCATCATTCTTCACTAGTAATGCCTTCACTTGTTGTTTCCACGTATCGAAGTTATCCTTTTCTAGGACTTCGATACGCGCCGAGTGCGTGAAACTCATTTCGCGAAAGTTTCTAAAATCCGCACGCTTCCCCTCGAACTGAACACGACTACTTTCGGCACAATTTCGTTTTAGTTATTTTCAATTCCGATCGCGAACGCGACTACCTGAGTCCATAACCTGTGGGAACTTGAGGGTTAATTGCGATCAAAGAAATATAACCCGATTACTATAAATGACGCTTTATTGGAATATGCAATTAACGACCTCACGACTAGATGATTTTCGAGAGACGACTGACAAACTAACGTCGTAGACAAAGAGGCAAAAAACACCATACGTAGATGGCAGCACACAACACACAGGGGTGTAGCTTGTAAATTGTCTAATATCAAACAAAAATTCATAAAAAGCATTAATTATAGTTGCTTGCAAAGTCCCATTTTCACTGTTTTCAAAGCCTAATAACGGCTCTTGTAATAGATACCTTATATTGACATTTTAAGAATATTTTCCTGGAAGTTTGAAGATCACATTTTCTGAAAAAGCAGATTAGGAAAAGTATAAATAAGCGTGCAATAATGAAAACAAATCTGAGTAAATTTTTCGAATTTGATAGGTCTACGACTTAAGCTGTTTAATTTTCCGGGCGGAGCGCTCATCAGCTCAGCCATAAAGGTCCATCACAGTGGGTCTTGCCACCATAAACTCATAAAGCAGTCCCATTCTCAACAAGTTTTTTTCAGTCATATTTCCCTTTTTCAAAAAAGTGGATAATAATAATCCAGGGGACTCTAACTAATCCTGTTGTAAAGTCACATAGATGAAAAGAGCTGGGGTTGCACTTTTACGATCGACTTTTCACTTACCGAAATTGTCAGCTTTTTCAATGACAACTTTTAAAGACGAGGGGCCACCTCTAAATATTGTTTAAAATTAATGAAAAAAAAATCTGGCTTCTACAATTGCATGAACTACCATTATTTGCCCTTCACTCCTGAGAAAACCAAAAGTGTTTTTTTTTCTGGTCACCCTAGGGGTTTTTTTTTTCTTTTTTTTTGAGAGAGGATGTGAGAATGCATTTACGCACTGAGTGTGGGACTTGACCTGAAAAAAAAACGGTAATACCCACTAAACTTAGCTCCTCTTTCCGCCAACCCATGTCCTCGGAACCGCTTTCGCATTACTTCAAGAACATGTGGGTAAGGCCACTAAGTCGTGCTTCGACTTTCACTTTGGGTGCCAGCTTGGCATTCTTCTGATCATCATCCAACCAGGATGCACACATCGTCCTCAGTAGTGTGGTGATACCACACAACGGGCTCGTCGGCCTTCAGCATCCTGGTTGGGTATTGCTCGTCTAGGTAGCGCGACCGTGAGGCTTCCTCGACCAGGCTGCTTCTCGGAACGCCCTACACCTCATTGTCCCGGGACGATGATCTGTCCGGGGATTTTCTTCATTTGTGGCGCAGAGGAAGCACTGCAGCGAGTTTTCGCACACCGCAGCCTTGTGTCCCTCCTTGCCACATCTCCAACATGACCTCGTGCCGTCTGGGCCATCGCAACCGGCTGCCATATGGCCGGAGCCCAGACAGCGGTAGCACCGAACCCTTTCCACCTTTTTTTGTACACGACAGGACACCCACCCCACCTTCAGGTGTCCTGTGGTTACCAACCTCGCGGCCAGTTCCTCGGCCAGCTCCACGAAAGCCTTCAGGTTGCCCCTGAAGGGTCTTTTCGTGAGGCTGACCTTCACCTCTCCCACACCCTCGTTGCGGAAGTGGCTTCTCACAGCCGCTTCTACTTCTCCGGCTCCAGTCGTAGGATCGAGGTCCAAGACCTCGATCTCGGTACGGGGGACGAGCTCGCGCACGATACCCCCACCCCAAACGCCTCCTTGACAGCAGCCAAAAATTCGGCCCTGCCCTCTGCTCTAGGTCCGAACTCCACAAGGACCCCCCCCCCCATTCCTGGTTTTCCTGACACCCTTGATTCTTACACCAAGGGTGTCCGGCTTCACCTTGGACTTGAGGTCCTTGAGGACCTCGGCATAGCTTAGACCCTCGGCTGGTTTGATAAGAACCACCTTGGGTCGAGCTCTTCTCTTCGTCTTCTTCTCCGCTTTTGGCATCTGTGCTGCTGCTGCAGCACTCTCTCCTCCCTTTTTGGGCGTAGACGTCGCTTTTGCAGCAGCGTTGCGGGTCTTCGCCTACATTGACACCGGTCTGTGTTCGTTTGCCTCGACGGGACTCAGTGTGAGCTCCCGCTCACGCTTCCCCAGTTTGGGGGCGGGAGTTTCCTCGGCATCTTCGGTCTGAGTCCCCTCCGCATTGTCTTCCCTCTCCTTTAATGTGATGTTAGTAAGCAGAACTGATTTACCTAAAGTTGCAATCAGATCTCTATACACACCTTCGTTCTTGTCTGATTTGTCACTCAGTACGTGGATCAGTCGATTAAAAACAGGAACAAAAATGAAAACGTATGGCTCCTTTTGAGGCGACTGGGGTTGATTCCTCCCAAGCGTGCATCTCGACTCATTGTCCTAACGTTCTCTTAAATACCTTTACAACCCTGTCTTTGTGTGGAACAGTTTCGCCTACCCTGCCAAGTACTCCACCACCTAGGTTTGATGACACTAACTTTTTCTTCTCGGACATTTCACCTGAATTTTTCTTGAAAAAGCTAAATGAAGTAAAATCTAACGCAATAGGGTCTGATGGAATTTCCATTAAAATGCTCCGCCTATCACTTCCAATTATTTTTCCTGTTTTGCTACATATATACAATTCCTCTCTCCAGGCTGGAATTTTTCCTGATCCATGGAAAAAAGCTATTATTCGTCCAATCCCAAAAATTTCAAACCCAACTTCTCCTAAAGATTTTCGCCCTATCTCCATTCTCAATGCAATAACTAAACCATTAGAACGTATTGTTCATCAACAGTTAACGAATTACATAAACTCCAACAATCTTATTGGTCCTCTACAGTCCGGCTTTCGTGCAGGACATAGCACCATTTCGGCTTCACTCAAAGTAACTACTAATATCAAACTGGCTATGGATAGAAGGGAGATTACGGTGGTTGTCCTTTTCGATTTTTCTAAGGCTTTTGATATGGTGGAACATCGACGCCTACTTCTCAAACTAAAACATTTCAAAATATCACAAACCGCTACCAAATGGTTTGCATCTTATTTTAGTAATCGACAGCATAGAGTAATTAACAGTAAGTGTGAGTCATCGGACTGGACTGAGGTCAGGAGTGGCGTCCCTCAGGGTTCCATCCTTGCCCCCATCCTATTTAATCTCTATACTTCTGATCTTGGGAGCAAACTTAAATACTGTAAATACCACAAATATGCGGATGATTTTAAATTATACATTTCGGGGCCTGTTTCCACATTAAATGGACTGCTGAGATTGGTACAGGAGGATATTGATTGTGTAGCCCATTGGGCTTTGGACAACGGATTAGTTCTCAATCGCAGTAAAACAAAGTCAATCATCATAGGGCCTTCAATATCACCTTCTTCTGAGAAACTAGCAAACCTACCTTCACTACGGGTTAATGCACTGGACATCCCCTTTGTTGACTCAGTTTCGGATCTGGGTTTGATACTGAATCGAACATTATCTTGGAAAGAGATGATCTGTGAAATATCTAGGAAAATTTTCCGTATCCTCCAACAACTGAACAGAAACAAAAATTCTCTTCCTACCTGTACTCGAATTCTTCTTGTAAAGAGCTTCACCCTTCCGATTTTTGATTATGGTTGTCTGGTTTATGATGACATTACTGATGACCTCAATTTGAAACTAGAGCGTTTCCTCAATGCATGCATTAGGTTTATATATAATATTCCTAAGAGTGAACACATAACACAATACAGAGAAAGGGCTGGACTTCTGAATGTGGCTAAGATACGACAGATTTTTATGGGTAGTTTGATGTATTCATTAATCAAGAATGAAGCTCCTATGTATCTTTACAACTTTTTCAATTTTGTAGACAAAAAAATTCCTTCACAGTCAAGACTTCGTGAAAGAAAGAAAGTACTAAGTATGCCTCCCCACCGAACATGTAAACTACAACGCTCATTTATTGTAAGAGGTGCTCGTCTTTGGAATAAATTACCGTCTAGCCTAAGAGATGCTCCCTCACGATATCAATTTAAGAATGAACTTTTTAAACATTTATTTCAAATCAATAATTCCACTTTAGATATAACCCATTGGTAGCACACAATTTCATTTAGATTGAAAATATCCCATAGAATCCGACCAACTGTACTACTCTACCATTATTTTTATTTAGTTAGTTAATCTTAAGCATACTATTTCAATAGATAATTTGTTTCATTGGTTTTTTTATTTTTCTTCCTAAATACTGCTATTACGCCTATAGACTATTAGATTGATATTTTATTTTATTTTATATTTTCTATTCTTTTAACTCTAGCACTAACTTCACTAAAAAGGTTAACGTTCATCGATCAGTGCCTGCGATTATATATGTTACTATGTATACTCTGTTCCTTAGAGGGCTAATTAGCCCTAGGGACTTTCTGAAAATAAATACAAATACAAAAATACCACGCCAAGGTCACGCGACATATCTCCCAAATAAAAGTAGAAGAAAATAAACATATTTTCAAACTCTCTAACCATTAAACGCCTAATTAAAATTTTAATTAAAATTTCTCGAAGGAAATTGAAATTTTAAATTAGAAACATACATCGAAGGAAAATATAAGGTGTCCTTCCCTTACAGATCCTAACTGGATTTTGAAATAAATGAAATTGAGATCGGGAAAAATTAAATTCACAATGCCGAAACCTACAGTCATGGAAAATTATCATGATAACCTAGATTTGGAAGGTGCCGCTGCACTTCAAATCCAAAATATTAATTCGGATAAGGTCACAACGAGACCACTAATCGAAATTATGGTCCCAACTCCAGCCAAAAACACAGGCGCTATCCCTAAAATAATAAATAGGTCATTAGGTCGCGGTAGTGGCTCCGCGAGGAAAAATATGGAAACCCCAATAAATAAAAATAGGTCAGAAAAAGACAGATTGACTCGGGAAACATATACTGAACCAACTAAAAATAACCGACACGTACTCCATGACCTTACTCAAAACCCTAACAAAACTTTCGACCTAGAAATCAATACCTTCTATTGGGATAACGAAGAGTTACCCGCAATAGGCGCGTTACGCTCAATAAACAATCCCAGACAAACCAACAACAAAAATTTTGATTGCGATTCCTTTTTGAAAAATAATACACAGTTCATTTTAGAAACCGACGAACTTCTAGAAAGTGTAGAGTTCAATGAATTTATGAACCAACAAAAGGAAAGATTTTTTAGAGAAAAGGAAGAAAGGGCAAATGATTTAAAACTTAGATTAAACCCGTCAGCTCATAGTTCTTCTGAAAACGAAAAAGAAAAGATTGAACCTAGTTACAGACAAAATAAAAGCGCATCCCTTAATGGGCATTCAGTATAATTCAATTTAAAAGATAATTCACAAGAACCCCGTCAACTTTCCCACAACAATATCGAAAACCGTAGTAGAACGAGAATAAATAATTCAAAATTACAAAACTCAGATGACAGTGAATCATTAGAGGGTAGAAACACTTTAAACCAAAACAGACGACATAGACTCTCGACAACAAGTAATAGGTCAACCAGACATTATAGAATCCACACAAATAATACAGATACGGATAGCGAACCTGAAAATAATACAAATATTCAAACAATTCCAGCGACATTTTTCCCTTTTGACATGATACAAACGCCATTTCAAATCATGAGTAACTGTCCGAATAAATTTAGGAATAACAAAGAGGACAGTCCTGCGCATTTTCTGAACGAATTAAAAAGATTCAAAAGGGGATATCAAATAAACGACCGCGATATTTTAAAAAATTTGGACGCATTACTAATTGAAGATGCAAAAGATTGGTGCGAAATAAATGAAAATTCCTGGAGATGTTCATCGGATTTTTTCGAAGACTTTAAAAATGCTTACATCGATGAAAGATTTTCTGAGGAAATTAGGCAAAAAATTAAATTTTGTAATCAAAAAAGGACAGAAGACATTCACTCATATTTGACAGAAATTAGAAAACTTTTTACTAAACTTTACCCTAGAAAAAGCCTGGAATGAGAACTGCGTAGAGCTTACGAGAACCTTAAAAATGAATATAAAATGTATGTAAAGCGAAACGATTTTGAAACTGTCGAACAACTGGAAGACTTAGGAAAAGAATGGGAAACAGAGCTAGCCAACTCCAAAATTCGAGGGCAAGTTTTACAAATAACCGAACCTAAAATAGAAGACAAATTAGAACAAAAAAGCAGTAGCAGTAGTGGGGATGTAAATAATTCGGAATATAATAAAGATTTAAGGGAAAATAAAAACAACCAAAAGGATAACCAAAACGGAAGCCAAAGTCAAAATAACCAGGGTAAAAAACCATACAAAAATCGATTCCTATTTTCATCATTTGGATTTCCATTATTACCTTTTCCAAACCATTACCAACAAAATTTCAGACCTAACTTCAGACCTAGATTCCCACCTGGTTTCCAATTAAATTTTCAACCTAGATTTGATCCAAATTACCAACCTAGATTCCAAAACAATAGACGAAGATATCCATTCAATCCCTATAATCAAATGTTACTAATGCTGAATCAAATGACATTATACTCAAATCAAGGTCAACGCAATCCAATGATCGAATTCTCAACAGAAAAAGCGGAAAATAGTTCAGGAAGTAATAACAAAGATAATAAGCAAAATCCCCAAAAACCAAATTACGATAATAAAAACCAAAAACGCAATAACAATTCTAATAAAGATTCCCAAGATAAAATAAATTACGATCAGAACAAAAAACAGAATTTTAATTCACGCACAAACATTACAACAAACAATATTAATTGTTATTACTGCGGTTTAACAGGTCATTTTAAAAGAGGTTTCAGAACCAAAAATATTACAAACTAAGAATGAAACGCCAGAATACTCAAATTCGGATAAAGATGAAATGACGGAAACTCGTTTTCATCTAATGACAAAATTCGAAGGTAGCTTATTTCGAATACTAGTGGATACAGGTGCCACACATTCATACGCTGTCAAGGAATTGCTGGAAAAAATCCAGAACTCTAAATTTTCTATTTTTAAACCCGTCTCGCAAAAATTAATAGTAGCGAACGGCGAAACAGTCGACATAATTGGGCAAGTACTAATCCCAATTAGAGTCGGAAAACACACAAAACATGTAATGTTCAGGTTAGTTCCAAAATTGAACTCCGTAGGTATCTTTGGCACAGACATGCTTAAAGCCCTACGGATGACCTTAAATTATCACTCGGAAACCTGGCGGTTACCAGGGAGTCCCCCTACGTACTATCCTATGGAAGCTTATCCAAAATTGCTCCCCACCCCAATAATTGAAAACAAAGCCAAAACTAAACCTGACACTACAACGATATAGAATGAAGAAGGTAAAAAGGTAAAGATTAGGAATAAACCATTGGGTAATAAAGAAGAAAATGTAAAAATAAATATTAAACCGAAATTCGGAGGAAAAATTAATTTGAAAAGTACTAGAGACCTTATCAAAAATAACTTAAATTTAGAATATAGCGAAATCCCCCTAGTACCTATCAATCCTAACCAATGCCAAAAAACCAAAAACGCCCAAATTCCAGTTAGAAACCCCATTAAGGATATCCCAAGCCTAATGAGCATTCCAATGAGCAACAAATTCCAACCCCTAGAGAGCATCCCCACCCTCGACACTAGCGACGACTCAAGCACTCAAGACTCAAATACATTAGGCAAACCAAGAATCAAAAGGAATGATAAGAAAAATAATTCGGGAAAAATTTTGTATAACAAAAAATTCGAGGAAAAATATGAGGATAGCGACAGTAACCTTTGGAAAAATGAAAAAGTTACTGCTCAAAATAAAATAAAAAGGGAATCTCAAAAAGTAAATGAAAGCAGGGAAACAGAAAATGAAAACTAATAGAATAATTTCAAAAATAATGCAATAAAATTGCATAATATTTCAGATAAGTTAGAAAAGGAAGAAAGGAAATTTTCGAAGGCATTGTCGAGCTTAGCGAAAGCCCACAATCCCAATTAGAAAACCTTCTAGAAAACAAAATAACCATACACCAGGGAAAAGAGCATAGGGCGACTCATTTAACGAAACACAAAATTGACGTCCAGGGCCACGACCCCATTAAACAGCGATATTATCACGTGAGCCCAAAACTAAGAAAATAATTTATCAGACAGTCGATAAATTATTAGAACAAGACATAATCGAACCGTCTTGCTCTGATTGGTCAAACCCTATAGTGCTGATCAAAAAACCGGGTAAAGATTATAGATTCTGTTTAGATTTCAGAAAGGTTAATAATATTACTAAAAAAGGACCTCTACCCGATCTCACTCATGACAGAAGTATTGGACACTTTAAGATCGGCAAAATTCATCTCCAAAATTGATTTGAAATTAGCTTATTTACAAATACCTTTGGAAGAAAATTCAAAACCCATAACAGCATTCACAGTCCCTGAAAAAGGCATGTACCAATATAAAAGGATGCCATTTGGTTTAACCAATGCTCCAGCCACTTTCCAGAGACTGATGGACAAAATTATTACTCCAGATTTAAAGCCAAACGTTTTTTGTTATTTAGACGACATAGTGATTGTGACTCAAAATTTCGAAGACCATTTAAAATATTTGAATATCGTATTAGATACAATCAATGACGCAAATTTAACGATCAGCCCGGACAAATGTGAGTTCGGCTGTTCGGAAATCAAATACTTAGGTTTTAAAGTTAACGACAAAGGACTCCAAATAGACGATGAAAAAATAAAACCAATTCTAGAATTTCCAAAGCCTAAAAATATTAAACAATTACAACGCATAATAGGGATGGCCAGTTGGTACAGAAAATTTATCCCACACTTTGCCGAAATAATAGAACCAATGAACAGACTACTGAAAAGGGATAAAAAAATGTGATTGGGGATTAGAACAAGACGACGTTTTCCAAAAAATTAAAGACCTTTTTACTTCAGCACCAATTCTGACCTGCCCAGATTTCAAACAACCCTTCCAACTCGAAACCGACGCGAGTAACACGGGGTTAGGAGCTGTACTTACACAAACAATCGAAGGTGTAAATTACGTAATCGCTTACGCGAGTAGAAGCCTAAACGGTGCGGAATCGCGTTACTCGGCATCTGAAAAAGAATGCCTGGCGGTAGTTTGGGCCATACGAAAATTTAGGCCATATTTAGAAGGTTACAGCTTTAAATTAATCACGGACCACTTAGCTTTGAAGTGGCTCCATAACCTAAAAACCCCCACTGGTCGATTAGCCAGATGGGCATTAGAATTACTAGAATATGACTACGAAGTCATATATCGTAAAGGTAGTTCAAACCTAGTCCCTGATGCCGTCTCGAGATCAGGGAAGCCAAAGAAAAATATAGTGTTCGTGTTAGCTTGTAGCGTAGAAAAACCAAAAGTGGACGTTAATGACAAAACAGACGACTGGTACTCTACAAAATTCAGACAAGTTACAAAAAGACCCGAAGAACACGAAAAATGGCGAATCAGAGATTCGCAATTCTACTTTTACAAAACTGACCCACTTAAATATACTTTACTACCAGACACAAACCCCTGGAAATTAGTCGTACCCAAAAAACTTAGAGCTCAAGTTTTACGGGAAAATCACGACGAAACCCAGGCAGGACATTTAGGCTCAGAGAAAACTTACGCGAGAATTTCCGAACATTACTTCTGGCCAGGGGTATATTCGGACGTTATCAATTACGTAAAAAACTGCCAGACTTGTCAAAGAGTAAAACCGGGTAACCAAAGTAAAGCGGGATTGATGGGAAAAATAATCGTCGAAGAACCATGGACCATGATTGCTGCAGATATCATGGGCCCATTACCGATTTCCAAAAAGAGAAAGAACCAATATTTATTAGTTTTTGTGGATCTTTTCACAAAATGGGTCGAAATAATCCCGACTAAAGAAGCAAACGGAACAACAATAGAGTCAGAATTCCATAAACGTGTTATTTCACATTGGGGAACACCTAGGATTCTCCACACCCATAATGGCACGGAATTTGTAAATAAAACTCTAAGAGACTTGACAGAAAAATTCGGTATCAGGCACACGAAAACGCCAAAATACTACCCCCAAGCAAACCCAACGGAGCGATACAATAGGACAATCAAACAAATAATTAAAACATATTTAGACAACGATCATTCCACCTGGGACGAACACATAGATGATCTACAATTTGCAATTAACGCTAGTAGAAATTCATCAACACAATTTACCCCAGCATTCTTAAATTTAGGTCGCGAATTAGAACCAATCCAGACACTCAGAAAAAATTTTGAAAACGATAGCGAAATAGAGTTCCAAAGTGTGGACAAATGGACAGATAGATTAAGAAGGTTACAAATTATAAAAGAGGAAGTCCAGAAAAATTTAGAAAAAGTGAACGAAAGACAGGCTAACACTTATAACTTAAGGAGAAGACCGTTGGAGTATAAAATAGGTGACAGGGTACTGAAAGTAGTAACAAAACTATCAAATCAGGCCGACAAAAAAGCAGGTAAACTTTACAATAAATACGAAGGTCCCTTTATCATTAAAAAGAAAATTTCCCCAACTATTTACGAATTAAAAAACCTTATAGGTAAGAGCATCGGGGAATGAAATATAAATGATTTTAAATTTGAAAATATAAATAAAGATAATGGCACACAAGCGTGGAAAATATTAATGAGTTTAAGTAAGAATATTTAGACTTGAACAAGGGCAAAAATGGCACTGGATCAATGGCATTAGCAACACATACGAACTCAAAAAACTACACACAACTACGGTAAAACGACTCTAACAAACAATTCGACAGATAACAGCATTATTACTCCTAATACACGACAGAAGTAACAGTCTTCTCTAAGAAGAAAGAAAAAGACGACAATACAAGAAGAAAAGTAAACCTTAGAAAAGAAGTACAAACAGTGGAACGCCGAATTAAAAATGCTATAACAGGAAACAAATTGACTGACTTTTTGTTAATAAACTAAATTACGTAGTTTCGATGGGATTTACGATTTTAATAATTATTAACTAAATAAAACAACAACAATGGAACTTAAATAAAAACAAACTCAAAGGACAATCGACTCCAAAGACAAATAAAAAACAGACTCAAAGGACAATCGACTCTACAAACAAGAAATCTCCACGACAATCGACTACACGGACGGATTTTTCGTTTTTCTCTTCATATTTGTTTCAGAAAGGAGATACCCATGAAGGAGAATCAGAAGAGAAAAAACAACGAGAGAAGAGGAACCTAAAGCACAAAACTAGGGACAATTGTTAAGAATTATAATATCAGTTTCGCGAAGGAATAATACTCAAAGTTATTTAGATACCATGTAACCTTTTTGACAACGAAAAACAATTTGAATTGAAAAAAAAACTGTACAATTTCAGACTCCAACAGACAAATTTACTCATACTAATGAAACCGAAACATGATTACTGACTAGATTTAACATTACTAAGGCAAACCTCAAGAGGAAAACAGCAGATTTGCAAACTTTTGTTCCAATGTCTTTTTTGAGACTATATCAGACTTGAACAAACAAATAACGAAAATTGAAGATATATACCCGAACCCCCGCGGGGGAGGAGGGGTGTAACAGAATTGTTACCATAACGCGGGACTCGCCACGACCCTGCGCGAAAGGGTTGCCGGGTCGCACACGAGACGGAACGGAATCCCCCGAGGGGACCCGAAGTCCCGAGCAACAGCACAGCAGTTGCTCAGTCTGAGTTTGCTCGTCTCGGGGAACAGTGTTTTGTGTCAGTGTCCTGTGCCTCTTGCTTTCGCTTCACCCGCCATCCTCACGAAGAGGATTTCCTTCCGCTTTGAGCGGCTCCTACATGGACCTCCGGGCCCCAGCCTAGTCTTCGGGGTTCATCAACCTGTCGCCACGTGCTGACGACCGCATCATTGTAAGTCGTAATAAACGCAATTAATTTTACATGCTCGCCTTATTATTGTGTTCAACCCTATTTCTCAGCACCTAAATCCACCTTTCTTCCCTCGATGTTACCTCCGTAATAATTTCTATGTTTAAAAAACCCACACATGCTCACAAAAATGTTTCAACTACATTTTATGAAGATAAGTTCACAAAATACCAAAATCAAAATTTAAAAAATTCTCTGTATTGCCAATTTCGATTCCTTGGTCTTGAGGATTCTTTTCTAATGCATCTTTGCCACTAAAAAGTTTTCATGACGCTCAAATAATTCTCCCTATATTTGCAAACGTAAAAGAAAAGAATCCGAAAATAATGGTGAATTAAATAGGAATGATCTATCAGAAAATGATAGATTAAAATCCGAAAAAATTGAGAAGACTTTTTTAACCTCCAAGTATGTAAAAAAATTGAAACTCAATAAAATTTAAAAACTCTACAAACAAGAAATTTTTGAAACCTTTTTTTCGAGCGCGGGTAACCAAGCTGCATATCGATCGATTCGAAATTAATTATACTTTTTTAAGACCCCAATACGCTACTCTTCCGCGTTGTGGCGATTTCAAATTTCAAAAGTATTCATTTTCAACCCACCCTAATGGATATGTCAAGAACAGTGTATGTATGTATGTATACCATTAAGCCAAGAACAGTGAATCCGATATAAAGTGGTTCATTGAAATTAATTTTAGTTTTACTAATTTCAATGATCGCCATATCTTCACCAAAGATGGTGCAGCTATGAAAGTTTGATTTAGCAACCAGAGCTCTTGCACTTCATCTTTCCTCCCACTTTGTTACTAACCTAACATCTTTGTGCTTCCTTACGTTCACCGTGGTCTTACCAATGACTGAGTTCTTCATGAGTTAAAATCTATTTTTCAAATTCATTTTTTGCCTGATTCCTTGAGTCAGTATTTAAATCAAAATAGTCTTCCAACCATAGTTTTTGTTTGAATTTCAAAACTCTGCGAATTTAAGAAAGTTCCATCCCCAAATTTAAATACTGTTTTAAGTTTTGATGATGGAGAACGCCATTTGTTTTTGATTTCAAGTTTGTTATTAGTTTGAGAATTGTAGATGTTGGATGAAGAGGTACAAAATTCTCTGGGCGTAATGGTAGGTCTTGATGCGAATCATGGAGTTCTTCAAGATAATCCAAATCTACTTCGATAATATAACCTATTCTTGAATCATCAGGAATATTGAAAAAATTTGGTTCGCTTTCGAAATTTTCTAAGCATTTAAACCCACGATTAGGTAAATTTTGACTCATAGCTTCACCGTATTGATGCTTAATGTCAAAATACGTGATGTAAGATTCTGGTCCCAATGGATTAAAATTTAATTCCATGTACCTATTATTTACTTTCGCATACCTATTGGAGCACTGAGACACACCACCTCTGATGGCACTTTCAATAAGTAATAACATTTCTACATCAGTTAATAGATCGAGTTCAATTCCAGTATACTTTAATATAGCATAAAAATAAAGCCCATGTGCTGTATAGTAATGTAATGGATCTAAATTACAAGTCTCAATACGACATCTAAAACTTTCCAAAATGTCCGCAAACCTAGCAGACATGATTAAGATCATCTTAAATATCTTCATCATTCAATTTGGAATAGAATTCCCCTCTTGCTGCTAGGCAATCTTCATCTAATCTTTTCCAATTATCAACATAATCATATGGAAATACACCTTTTCTCGTTGATAATTAAAATTCTTCATCATTTTTGCAATATTTTCTTGTTAATAATTTTGCATCATTGCTAAAATTTGAAGCATATTCGTAAAGGCTACTTGGCAGGAATCGAAAAGAGTCAATAAATCTAAGGTGCTTATTCCCACTTTTTGTTCAACGTGAGTCTTGGGGTTTAAATCGAACCACCCCAAGTTTAGCGAAAATAATGTACGAAACACCAATTTTAATTTGAACATAATATATTTAAGAGCAACATAAATCTTAATAGATTACAATTTTACGAATTTTTAAGACAGATGCTCAAAGCTTTAAAGGGCTATTTTTCAAAAGTAAGGGAAAAGCACGTTCTTATCGTAAAATCAAATAGCCTAAAGGAATTTAACTGAAAACTATACAAACATCTTGAAGGTTGTAGCAATACAAGAAGAATGAAGAAGTGAAAGTGAAATTATACAACTTCAAGTTTAAGTTTGCTTATAATATGCGAGAATATAAAATGTAAAATATTCGAAATAATAATTTAGATAGTTACGCAGTAACATGCCGCCCCCTTTGAACGGTCCACGTTCAACAGGAGTGTAGAATTGCATTAAAAAATAAACAAGACAGATAACATGGTACATCATGAATCAAATAATTAATGCAATCTTTTTTTAAACATAAAAAATAGTATGTGCTGAAAACAGCATAGAGAAAATAACCTTTTCTATTAATATTATTATGCGTTTTTGAATACTGAAGACTCGATAGGAAGAGGGAAGAGCTTTTTAATTCCGCGCTTATACTCTCGCTTAACAGTCTTGACAGTAGCTGATCTGACGATTCCATCTCCACCTGGCTGGACGGCGATGATTCTGCCTACTTCCCATTGCAATGGAGGAGTGATATCATGCTCCTTGATCATTACCATGGCTCCTACTTTAATGCAATGGCTGGAGTTCAATGGACATTTGCTGCAAATGATGAGCTGATTGAGATATTCTTTGCTCCATCTATTCCAAAAATGCTCCCGCATTTTTTGAGTGTGCTCCAAGCCGACAAACGATTAGCAGGAATATCCGAGAGATTTATCTGTGGGATGCTTGTTAATGGACTACCAACGAGAATTTAAAATGGCTTCGATTTCAATTATACAAGTTTCAAGCTGTTCATTGGTCAATAACGTGTCTCCGACCGTTCGCAAAAGATGGTGCTTGAACCATTTCACGGCAGCCTTCCAAAGACCACCGAAATGCGGTGCACCGGGAGGTATAAAATGCCACGTGATTCTT
The DNA here is from genome assembly GCA_932178445.1 of Andricus quercusramuli. Classification (NCBI taxonomy): domain Eukaryota; kingdom Metazoa; phylum Arthropoda; class Insecta; order Hymenoptera; family Cynipidae; genus Andricus; species Andricus quercusramuli. The sequence continues at coordinate 27,093 of CAKNXH010058929.1, forward strand.
TCATTCATCAAAAATTGCTGAACGTTCTTATTATGCTCAGCCAAGAGAAGCTATTGATAAAGATCGTTAAGTTCGCGATTGGCGCCAATGAAATTTTGCCCGTTATCGAAATATATTGACTCTGATTTTCCTCTTCTAGAAAAGAATCTTTTTAAGCTAGCAATAAATGCTTCTGTTGTCATATCACTGACTAATTCAAGATGGACAGCCTTAGTACCAATGCAAACATAGATTGCGACGTAAACTTTAATCTTTTTTTGATTTTGAAAGCGCTTTTCCTTAATGTACAGCGGACCACAATAATCAACACCGATATTAAGGAAAGGTCGAAGCGATTGCGAAGTGCGTACCCGTGGAAGATCCCCCATCATGTAATCTACGCCTCACGGTTTAACGCAGAAGCATGGCACGCATTGTTGAACGATTTGACGCGTTACATTACGCCCGTCTAGAGGCCAGTAGTTTTCGCGACCCGAATATAAGGTGCCTTGAGCGCCAGCGTGTTCAAGTCGTAAGTGCTCTTCGCGAATAAAGAGTCGAGTAATGTGGTGATTTGACGGCAATAAAATAGGATTTTTTTGATCGTAGGACAGATCCGAATGAACTAACCTACCGCCAACCCTGAGAATGCCCTGCTTATTGACGAATGGGTTCAAGGGCATTAATCGACTGCGATAATCGATTTTTTCTCCACTTTTTAAATGGCTAATTTCTTTCGAGAATTCAGCTGATTGCGTGACCTGAATTATGAATCGAGTTGAAGCATCATGTTCTGCTTCAGGGAGAGGTCATATATATTTATTGGTTTTATTTTTTAAATTGTTTATAAAACGAAGTAGACACACGATATGGCGCTGAAGTTTAGCCATCGAACTATATTTTTCAAGAAGATCTTTTCTTTCAAGTACCACTTTCACGTTAATTGGCGTGGCGATAAACGAGCGTTTAGGCGTTGCTTTATCCACGTGAATTTTGGCAGGCCAGTGAGTTTCCTCTTGCGAAAGCCAGTGAGGACCATTTTCCCAGATTTGAGATTTGAGAAATTCTTGAGGCATTTGACCCCGGGATACCAAATCGGAGGGGTTGTTTTCAGAGGGAACGTGCCTCCACTCGGAAAATGGGGTGAGTTTTTGAATTTCCGCGATTCGATCAGCAATAAAAGTAGGTTGCGTATGTGGTTCAGTTCTTATCTACTGAAGAGTTATAGTGGAGAGTGACCAGAGAACAATTTTTTTGAAATCGATTTGAAGAGCTTTCTTGGAAGCCGTGACTAATTTCGAAAGTAAAAAGGCCGCGCGCAACTCGAGGCGCGGTAATGTCATTGTGTTGCTGCTTGCAGGTGCAACGCTAGATTTTAAGCAAACAAGAAATGAATTATGCTTGCCTTGAGCATCAGATGAGCGCAAATAAATGCAAGCTCCATACGCTTTTTCAATTTCATCAGAAAAACCTTGCATTTTAATTTCGCTATAATCGGGAGCGAGTATAAGACAATCGAATCTGACGTTACTTAGAAGCGGCAATTGCTCTTTATAATCTGTCCACATAGTGTGGATGCTGAGAGGAATTGAGCCATCCCAAGAAACGGCAGCTTTCCATACAAGCGGGATCATAATTTTTGCTTTCACAGTTACAGGACTCAATAAACCTAGTGGGTCAAAAAGTTTTGCGATCTGCGAAAGAATGGAACGCTTTGTGACTTGCTTTGAGAAATCCGACAAGTTCGCCGAATAAAAAATGTAATCTTTACCTGGATTCCACTGAATTCCTGAAGTTTTGACATTCGTATTTGGATCGAGCGACATGTGAGTTTCAGATGGATTGACCGAAACTTCCGAAACTAGAGTAGGGTCATTTGACGCCCATTAACGAAGAGGAAATCCTCCTTTTTCCAAAAGTTTGTTGAGATCATTCCAAAGAAATGTGGCTTCGTGCCGTGTATATGCACCGCTTAAGAGATCGTCTACATAAAAATCTCTTTTCAAAACGGCAGCTGCGATTGGATGATGTGCTCCTTCGTCGTCAGCTAACTGATGTAGCGTGCGAATGGCGAGAAAGGAAGCACAGGAGGTATCGTATGTCACGGTGTTCAACGAGTATATTCTTACGGCATTATTTTCATTTTCGCGAAAGAGTATTTTTTGGTGGATAGTATCGTCGGTATGTACCAAGACCTGACGATACATTTTCTTTATTTCTGCAGTAAGAGCATACTTGTGAGTCCGAAATCGAGTTGGCAAAAAAAAAAAAGGTCGTCTTGAATTGTAGGACCGTCCATTAGCAAATCATTAAGAGAAATGTCAGAAGAAGTTTTGGCGGCACCATTGAAAACAACACGAATTTTAGTGGTGAGGCTGTTCGATTTTATTACGGCATGATGTGGGAGATAGAATCTAAGTTCAGCAGAACTTGAATTTTCGAAAAGCGACATGTGATTCAAAGCCATGGGGAGCGAATCTCCGAGTTTGCTCTTATTTTCATTAAAGGGCAGTTTGACAATGTAGCGACCGTCGGCATTACGTTGCGTGTTATTTGCAAAATGCGCCTCGCATGCCTTCTCTTCAATAGGAAGCATTTTTGAACTGGGAATTTCCTCAACTTCCCAAAATTTAGCGACCGATATTACTGCGTAGGCGGTTTATTGAGGTTGTTAGAACATCATTCCCTGTGTCATGGAGTTAATGAAAAAATCAGTGGGGCCAACAGCTTTCATCACTTAGGAATTTTTTCGATTTTTCCTAGTAGGGGATGAACAAATGTTCGTCACAGCCCTTAAAGTGAATTGCAAACAGTGTTACTGCGAGGGTGATTTCTTGGTTGTGTTCGGACAAAAAACTTTCATCACTTCGGAAATTTCCCGGCTTTTCCTAGTAGGACATGAACAAATGTTACTTGTTGAAAGAAGAGTTGGAACTCGTCACCGTTTCCCTTTCTATACTATTGTTCCGTAGGCAGCCACAAACTGGCTGTCTAGTTTCAGAATCCCGAGACAATCCTGAGCGATATCTTGGTTCTCTGATATCAAAACGATACGATACAAAACCGAAACTGGAGTCTCAGAAACTGATACCGATAGAAGGCAAAACTGAGATTTCCCGATACGATACCAAGACAATATCGTTTCGAACGGCATCAATAATCGAAAATTTTTCAAAACCGATTTTCAAAAATTAGCTTGAAAGAGTTGGATTTGCATGAAATATATACTATTGCAGATATAAAAAATATCAAAACAAATTGGTGCAAGAATTACTGTGGACATGCAAAATAAATTTTCCGTATTTTTATATCATAGAGTGATAAAAATGTTTGAGTCTGGTGACAAACGACTTGGTGAAATGAAAAAAATGTGCTATGCAAATCAAATGGGATTGAAGTACCTTAAAAGTGCTTATAATTGAGTTTGTACAAAAATAAAAAAAATCTGTGCGTGGGGGTTTCTATAAATCTCATAATGCCTTATGTACCCCATAATCAAATTATGCTTACAACCACATATAACACCAGTACATAAATTATGATTCAAGTTATCATAGGAGCTGAATTTAACGGAACTGAATTTAACATTGCAAATTAGGTGTATAACCTTTCTCAATAATAACATGCTTAAATTTATTCATACGATCTTTATCTTCAATTTTGAATTACGGTTTCTTAACTATTTGTTTCACATTATAAGTTCTATGTACGTTGAATAACCATTTTTCCCCATTGGGTTTAGTAACAGGGTTTAGTTTCATTTTGCTAATCCGGTATTTAGTATCATTGTAAGCAAAAATTAAATCGTTCAATATATCGGACTACTTATAATCACCCTCTAAGCTAAATTGTATCCAAGTTTTATTATTTAAAGCATAGGTATATCATGTGCCAATCGATGCTTTCAAATTACTGAATGTTCATCATAAAAAAAAAAAAAATGTTTCAGACACAAATGATTGAAATTAGCCAATTCTTCACTCTGAATGCAGATTTAATTTAAAACAGAAATGGGCCCTAGAATTCTAAAAAATGTTTAATTCTCGTATGTATGGAGTAAAACAAGGCAATTCAATTTAAGGGTTAAGTGATGGTTTCAACACCCTTAACCCAGCTTGCTTCAGTGGCACCACATCATCATCGAAATGCCTATTAGAAAATGATTCAGTGTCTGTGAAATATGTTTTAAACATCCACCAATCTGAAGGGCTCAAAGAGATGTTACATCTTGGATGACTGTATCCAAATTTTATTACTGTATTTGAATTTCAAGCAATGTTAAATTCAGCTCATCATGCATCATAAATTATGTATTGATTTTATACATAGTTGAAAGCATCATATGATTCTGGGGTACATAAGACATGACACTAGAGACCCGATATAGTTGCCGTTTCGAGGGTACCCTTATCAACAAAGATACTATCTCGGAACTCTCCAAACGGTTCTTCTTCTCTTTCTTTCTTGTGGCTTCTGATAGCGCCGAACCCTAAGCATCGCAACTCCGCTGACCTTGCAAGCACCTCTCTCTCGGCCACTTGGATCTCCTTGTGCGACTATAGCGGGAACGAATACAGCGGGACTCTAATGTATAACATTAACGGAAACTGACAGGCACAGATTTTCTTCTACTTTTTCACAAACTCAATATTATTATGCGTTTCTCCAAGTTACTCTTATCTAATTAGATTTCTATAGCACATTTCTTTCATTTCACCAAATCGTTTGCTATCACCGTTCCACCCTCTGCGCGCGCCAAACATTGCCAAACGTACATTATTCATACATTTTTTCATGGGTTGCTATTGGAAATACATAAAAATAATTATGATTGTCCCGTTTAAAAGTGTTTTTATTTTTCCTGGAAAGTTGGAACCCCCAACAGAAACAAAAACTAAAAATTATTGGCTACATTCATGAAAACGGAAAATACTAAACTATATAAAATTTAACAAAACCATTTTTCTGAACTTTTTCTAAACTTTAGCGGAAATTATTACATTGAACTTACAGATAATTCAAGTGTTTATATTCATCCACAAAATGTAGAACACATAACTGTTATCGACGAACAATTAATACCACTGATAAAAAGGAAATATTTCGAGTTTCAATCGTGTTGAAAACTACGAATGTTGCCACCGTTTCGTGCCAGAGCGCTTCACCATTGGGATGGGTCGAACCTGATTGGCCAATCAAGTCTTTTTTGAAAAACCCGTAAGGACGGAAAGCCAAATCGGATTGGTTTGTATTACATTCATTGTCCCTATTGATGTTATTAGAGTGTTTTAAGATTTCGATTCCTCCTCTATGTTTTCTTGGAAAAGTATTGTATGTTTTTGCGATGACGTTTGTTTTGTTAAATAAAATGCAATGTCCTGTTTCGATGCTCAGCAAGTGCTGATTGTGTGAAATGTTTTTGCCTGACTTCACTCTTATGTTCCTTCATACCTTAGCTCACCGCTCTCCTGGTTCCTCTAATATAAACTTTGCTACAAGAGCAAGGGATTTTATTTACTCCTGGATCACTGAGAAGTTCTTTTTGTCTCTAGGGTTGATTAGAAGTTTATGAAATTCAATATGATTAGAAGTGGTCCTATTTTCGAAGGTGGTTTAAAGATGGTTTGGATGTTGTGTTTGCTAAGAATTCTTCATATTTGTTCTGTGATATCTTTGAAATCATTTTACAAAATCCCGAAAGAAGAAGTCATCAGTAATTTGCGACCCACAATTATATACCCTTCCACCTGAAAAAGCGAATGACATACGACGTACGACGGCCAACATCTTACAGCAAGCCCAACTTTCCTCCTCAAACTTAACAAAGCAAGAAAAAAAAGCAATTAAAGAACTCATTCAGAATGAAGACATCATAATATTACTCCAGACAAAGGCAACACAACAGTAATGATGAATGAACAGACTACAGCAAGAAAATCCTGGACCTTCTAACTGACGACACGTTTAAAAAAGTTTTTAAAAACCCACAAAAACAAGAGTCAGCAAAACAAAAACCCTTCTGAAAGACTCTCAACTTGACAGAAAAACAATATCTAAATTAATAGCTACTATTCCCATCTCTCCAAGACTTTATCGTCTCCCAAAAATCAACAAAAACAACATTTCCCTCAGACCGATCGTCAGTGCAATAAACTCACCAACTTCGAACCTAGCACGCTCCCTTACCAAAGAACTCAATTCTTTCACAGGAAGCTCTATCACTCACGTTCAGAACTCTTTTAACATTATCAAAAAAATACAACAAATTCACATTCAACTCCAAGACATCCTAGTGAGTTAGGATGTAGTCTCATTACGAAAGTACCAATCTCTGATACAATCGATATTATTAAATCCTTAGCAAACTTCCCCTCAGATCTCATACCTTTGATAGAATACTGTCTTAATAATACGTACTTCTCTTGCAATAACCAATTCTACAAACAAGCCTCAGGAGCAACCGTGGGATCTGTAACAGCCTGTATCAGCCAACATCTTTACGCAACATCTAGAAATTAGAATCTTCAACTAATCCAAGCCTAAATCGGAATTTTGGTGCGCTACTTTGACGACACTTTTGTTGTCTGGAGACATGGTCTAGGTGAACTACACAAGTTTACCGATTTCATCAATCGATTACACCCTAATATCCAGTTCACCATGGAAATCGAACAAATTGAAAAATTTCCTTCCTTGGAGGTGCTAGTTTACAAAAGATCTGATACAACACTAGGTCATGAAGTGTACAGGAAACCCTCCCATACGTACAGATACCTACATCCCTTCTTCCACCGCCACTCATCTCAGAAGCAATCGGTCATCAACTCCCCTGTATACAGAGCTATCTCCATAACAGATAAAGATAACTTACAAAAAGAATTACAGAATGTTGAACAAATCCTAATACAGAACGTATATACAAACAAACAAATTGATAAAGCAATAAGAAAATACACTAAACAAGTCAACACAACCTATTAAAGAAAGAGAGAGAGGAAAATGACCAACATCCTACCCTACATCAGAGGTATCACTAAACAAATAGGAAGAATTCTCAACAAATACAACATCCGAACCATATTTGAACTACCTGCGAAAATAGAACAACTTCTTAATAACCCTAAAGACGAAAAGACACCTACCAGTGGCTTGGAAGTACATAAAATCGCTTGCTCACGTGGCAAACTCTATATTGGAGAAACCGAGCAAGGGGTGAGTCCACGTATAAAGGAACATGAGAGTAAAGTCTGGCTAAAAGATTACACACAATCAGCATATCGAAATAGTTCATAGCATTTTATTGGACAAAACCACAGTCAACGTCAAAACAAACAATATTTTCCCAAGAAAACATAGAAAAACAATCGAAATCTTAAAACACCCTAATAACATCAATAGGGACAATGGATATAATACCCATCCGATTTGACTTTCCGTCCTCCCGGGTCATTTGAAAAAAATACTTAATTGGCCAATCAGGTTCGACCAGTCCCCACGATGGAGCGCTCTGGCCAATCACAGGCATCGTAGAGAGCAAATATAAAAACAACATTACCTGATATCTCAGTTCCAGGTTAGTCCTTAAGAAGTGAACTGCAATGTTCACGATACGTAGGCAAGATTCGTAGTTTTCCACACGATTGAAACCCGAAACATCTCCTTTTTATCATAATGAAACATCGTGAAAGCATTGAATCCACTATTAATTAATGCCACCATCTAAACTTCTTGTACATGGTTAGTTTATTTACAGAAATAAGCCTCTGTAATTGTTGTAATTATTATTTCTTCGGAAAAAGTAAATATATTATGGAATAATGTTGTAGAAAAACGTTTCGGTTTGATCAAAATAATCAACCAATCAATCCGAATAACAATTTAGTAGCAAAACACTTCGTTTACTATTTAAAATAATATGGATGTATACCAGTGCCAGGTTAACGAATTTGAAGCCCTAGGCCATGTCACTCTGTGGAGCCCCCCACCACCCTCTTTATAGGTTTTTCAAAGCATCACTTTTTTTTTGTAGGGATCACTTCGTTTCAATAATTCTGCTCCAAGTCTGCCAATAATAGTGAAAAATGAGTTTACTCTAATGTCTTCTCTAGGAGTCAACACAGTATCATTATTATTACATTCATCAAAACATATTTTTTCTTAGTTTTTGATTTCTAAATATCTAAGGGTCATCCTAGATAAGAAGCTGTCATGGAACGATCACCCGGGAAACAAGTACAACAAGCTAGTAACGACCCTATGGCTCTGTAGGAGAGATATAGGGAAAAGCTGGGGCTTGAAATAGGAGATACTCATATGGATCTATACAGCGATCTTGCGACCCAGGCTAATCTATGCGGCGGTGGTCTGGTGGAGCTGGGTCGAATTGTCCTCTGTGTAGTCTCGACTGGAAAGAATAAGGGGACTGGTTCTAAGAGGCGTCACTAGTGCCTTGAAGTTGAAACCGACGATGGAATTGGGGGCACTAACAGGGTAAAAGCCCCTTAATCTCACCGATAATACTGTGGCTGCTGAGGCAGCCCGTAGATTAAATATGGTAAACGGTGGCAGGATATAGACGGCAGTGTGTATCTCACCCGACATAGCACGCTGGCCACCCCTGAAAGTGCTGAGGAAGAAAACGGTCACTAGTTATCTTTTCGAAAAGAAGTTTCATGTAAGCCAGTCCGAGAAAGAGGAATGGGTTAATGGCGAGGCAAACTTGCCTAGTGATGGGGACAACTGGTTTACAGGTAGCACCAGGACACAGTTCGACAATCTGGGATTATGGCCGTACTCCAGTGCGCCTAAAAGGAACAGGAGTATGGCAAGAAAAGAAACATCCGTATCTTCTCAGAAAGCAGGACTGCTATAATGGCCCTGCACGGAACAACGACAACGTCGCTACTAGTATGGGAGTGTATTGAGGTACTGGGCAATCTAGCGACGGGAAACCGAGTGACTCCACTTTGGATCCCTTGACACAGTGCCACCAAAGGCAATGAGATCTCGGGCAGGCTGGCATAACTAGCAGCAAGAGAAAACTTCACTGGTCCCGAACTGGTTAACTGGTTCACTGGTTCTGACCGATCGAAGGAATTACTCAAGCTCGGGAAGAACGAAGTCAAGGTCCTAACAGAAATGTTGTCACAGACATAACATAGGGCTTGCAAATAGCCTCCTCTGTCGTCTGCGCGGAAAGGATGATTAGACAGCTATCCATACCCTCGCCGCACGGGGAGGCCTTTGGGGACACGCTTAGGCTCACAAGGGGTCGCAAAGGGTTCAGCCAAGCTTCAGAAGTTTAAATCTTTTTTTCCAGCAAGGTTATGTTGGTAAGTTTCAAGACAATCATAACTTCATTATCTAATTCAACACTTGTTGATGAATTCGTTTCAGATTTTTTGATAAAACTTCGGATGAAACATTCAATAATGAATTCGCTGCAGATTTCTCACTTTGACATTGTTCACTGTTTTCAGATTTGGAAAACGATAAAAAGAAGGTTTCAAGGTTTTGAATTTGAAAAAAGATCTTTATTTTTTAGACCTATTTCATTAACACTTTTTCGTTCATGTGCACCACTTTTATTTCTATGATAAATTATGCATTGTAGAGCTATGTTGCTGTACAAAATGACAAATTTTACCTGAGGAAAATTGGTACTTAGAGGGTACATGCAGGTAAGGTTTTGGGACTAGTGTTCTAATTTGAAAGGGAGAGAGGTTTGAAAAAGGGAGTAGTTGAACTGGATACAGATGCAGAGCCTTGAGTAATTTTCCATAATCTAAGGAAATGGGCGGGTTAGTTAACTATCACCGGAACATATACAAAGATGTTAGTTTTTGATCTACTGATCTATTATTTATTCAAAGACGAGCTTTCTCTCCACGACGTGGAGCTTCTTCAGGTAAAAATTTTCTGCATCATTTATCTGAAGAACATAGAACGACGTTTCTTATATGACACAATTTTTTTATAGTAAATATAACATATTCGTAGATATGGAACATAACCTATAAATTTATATATTATATAATATACATATAATTAAAAAAAAGTTAAACAACCACCGCAGGGTACCACTAAGAGCAACTGCCATCTGGAAAAAATGTCAATGGCCCCCAGTAGAACCGCGGTAAAATACACCTA
>CAKNXH010058929.1:47220-58571 GCA_932178445.1 Andricus quercusramuli
TCAAAACTGAAAAATGACATCCATTCTTACCTATCTCTTACGGTTTATGAGCTAATTGTTGTTAAAAGAACAATAATGGAAGGTTCCCCTCAGGTCTCAGTGGAACGTTCGTGGAACGTTCCCAAGGGGCGGACATCTTACACGTTCCGGGAACGTTCCTGGAATGTTCCAGTGGAACGTTCCGTGCTATTAGGGGGTTGGAGACTTTAAGAAGCAGGGGTAAATTCTTGAAAAAGCGATGGCAGCGGCGAGCTCTTTTTATGATATAGAGAGATATGTGCACTTGATACTACTTGTAGCCTTTCTATGCAACATAAATTTTTTGTTTCATTACAGGGATTAGCGAAGCAAGCGTCCAGCTTGAAGAGCCCATATTGCCATCTGCTATTCGCAAAGGTGGCGAAGTCGTACTCCGATGTCACGTAGATGGGTCTGGAGAACTTAAATACACATGGTTCAAGTTAGTATATCTTGTTATATAATAATTTTAACCAATTTCATATGAAATATTAGTTAAAGTTTAGTTTCAATTTCAACGTAGTAATTATTTTCTTCAAACTTTTAGCATTAATATTTGTTTACCTTATTTTCAATTCATTACATTTGATGAAAAAGAAAAATATTTTGAGATCTCGGAGAAAGTTTTTATTTTTACAAAAATTTTAAAATTAGTTTTTTAATCGATATTGAAAGCCATTTTGAAAACTCATGAAATTTTAATATCAACATTCGCATTCGATTTTTTCACATCTATTTCCTCGGATCTGGATACATTTCGTTGATAAAATATTATTGGTGTCAATTCAGCAACACTTCAGCCCGAGAGTGAATGATTGCTTTATCTTTAAATAGTGATTTCGATTTTATAGAATGTTTTTTCTCTCTTTTGAAAAATTCCCGTTTTGTTGGTTATCTAGATCTGTATTGCCAACCTTCATTCATGTTCGAAGTGAATACATATTTTACTACGTATGCAAATAAAACATATGACAGTACATATATATGCGTGACGAAAAAATCAGTGATAATGGTAGTAGAGAGACTCGTTCCCATTTCTTACAGAAACAAAAAAAACCTTCTATAACTTAGAATACTGAAAATGTCAAAGCATATTGTTTTGTTAGCTGAATTGAATGGAGCGATTTTTTTGATAGAATCCTGAATAGTGAACTATGTTTATATAATACGAATAAATCGAATTGTGAATCCGTAGGGTAATGGAAATTACAGAAGAGAAAATATGAGAAGTCCAAAGTGGATTTATGCCAGGAAGATCATGTACAGATCAGATATTTAGCCTAAGACAGGTCACAGGAAAAAGTTTGAGGGTAGGAAAGAAAGTCTTCTGTGCATTTATTGATCTAGAAAAAGCCTTTGACAAGGTAAATAGAAGTAAACTTTGGGAAGTCCTTAAAGAGTATGGAGTAAATGGAGGGCTCCTACAAGCAATAAAAACAATATATACAGGTAGTAAAGCGAGTGTAAGGATAAATGGGAAACCGAGTGAATGGTTCGATATTATGCAAGGCGTGAAACAAGGATGCGTTATGTCCTCGTGGCTATTTATCATATTCATGAATAAGTGTCTAAGAACTGCCCTCTTCGACGAAAAAGGTGTAGATCTCGAAACCGTCAAGGTACGGGGGTTGGCTTCCGCAGATGACAAAATTGTTATGGCAGAATCAGTCGAAGACTTGCAAAGGATGTTGAATGAACTTGATACAAGCATGAAGAACAGTGACCTCAAAATTCACGTGAATAAAACGAAAATCATGGTGTTTCAGGGAAAAAAGTGAGAAAACAATATGCAACATTGTCCTAAATGATGAGAGATTAGAACAAGTTGACAAGTACGTATATCTAGGTAGTCTATTCACTAACGACGGAAAAATAGATGGGGGGTTAGATAGGCGCATAAATAAGGGTAAGCAGGTTATCGGTAAAGCAGGGTCCATCCTCACAAATAAAAACATATAAAAAAAAAGCTAAAATGGCTATACATAACTCTATTTTCGTACCGACTGTACTATACGGTAGCGAGACATGGACCTGCCAAGAAAAAGACAGGAGTAAAATCAACGCGAACGGCATGAAACCTCTGCGCATAATATGCGGGTATACACTGATGGACAAAGTACGAAACGAGACAATCCTTAAAGAATGTGTTGCAGGGGAGACACTAGTTGACATATGGGAAAGAAATCAGCTAAGGTGGTTCGGACATCTTGAAAGAATGAAAGATGAACGACTGACCAAGCAAGTGTATAAAGGTAAAGTAAATAGCAGAATGCCCAGAGGTAGACCGCCGAAAGAATGGTTAGAATCTGTGAATGAGACACTAATACAAAGAGACATAAGCAGCCATAGAAATACAAGAGCCTGCATGAAAAAATGCATGGACGTGAATGAAGCTGGAGTAGTATGCCAGGACAGAAAAGTGTGGCGACAAATAGTTTGTAAACAGAGTGACAATAGAGTGAATGATGCCTGAAACAAAGACCTTGGATATTAATGGGCCCAAGTGGGGAACCATACATAACAATTTTGTGAGGCTCCTCACTTGGGGTGATCGCTAGAGAGATTGATCAGCAACCTGGGTCGGAGCAGTATTGCGGAGTGAACGTGTCATTTATATATAAATAACACGATAACTCCAGATCAATCTAAAACATCTATACCTAACACCTATATACCCATATACCCTATACCCATATACCGATCTACTTCATACCTATATACCTATTTCACTACTTTCCAACCGCGCAAGTCACGCCTACCCCGAAAGGGAAATGGCCTAATGGTGAGACAGTAGTAATTGCGATTTTTCTAATTATATATACAACTTTATTACACTACGTGCTCGATGGATATACACCTCTTTCTGAGCGAAGAATCAAGTTTGAAATACTTGATATCTTGAAAAGTATGAAAAAGTAATTATTAATATAATACCTTAAATCTTGAATAGCAACCTTGAACGACAGTTTTTGGCGTGCTCCGTCAGCTCAGATGGTTAGTTGTAAGGGTGAGGTGGATAAATTTATTAATCCTGTGTGGTTAGGGTTCACGACTTCGTACTTGCTGATAAACTTAGACCCGGTAAGAAGAGAAAAATTCAAAAAAATGAATACTTTCATATTTAAACTAAAGCGTGAGCATTATTTAATTTTTTCGAATGTGCTAATTTTCCATCGGGAGAAGTGCCCAACGAAAGAATAGGTTTATCTCCGAAACCAATTCTTTTCTATTTCCTTAACGAACGCCACTTGTGTTGTGTTCCATACAGGCGAACATATTTTCCATTTTTTTAATTCCTCTTAATGCGAGCAGAAGACACACTTCTCATGATTATTTTCAATTCCATACTTACATGCTGTATTTTGGATTTATTTAATTCTTTCTAATCCGCCCACAAAATGCGTGCACTTACATGCTTTCTATTCCTCCGTGTGCAACCTAAGTTTGAAAATTTCAAGTTTTTTTTGTCATGGTTACTTTTAATTTTATACATACATGCTTTATTTTCGATTATTTTATTTCCTTCTAATTGCAAGTTGGGTACTAAACATCTCCTCTCCTTACCTAAACCCTAACAACGGTTTCAGATGTTTAGCAGTCAAGTTGCAAAAATTTAACCTAAACCAAAAATCCAAATTCAAACCAAAAAAAAAGGTAGGCAGGAAATTTCAAGAATTTGATTTCGACTATGCTGGATAGATCGTTTTTTCGCTCCGTATACTTCTTGGTGGTAGTGTAATCCATGCACGTACATTAAAAAATAATTTTAATATAATTTAAATGTGTTCCAAGACAGATTTCATATTAAATCGGTAAAAATATGTTATAAAATAAAATTTTTCTGAGTCGATTGAAAGGACTAGCTTTTGCGTCTTAAAAGCGACATTATTCTCTTTCTTTCTATTCTTTCTTTTACATTCCTTCACTCTTTAATTCCTCCCAATACGCCTCCATTAAATTTTTCTAAATCGATCAAAAGGAATAGGTTTTGCTTTTTTTTTCTACTCGATAGTGGAACTTTCGATTGAGGAAAATTCACGTATTAATGAGAATTCAGATTCTGAATTTTTTTGAATTCTTTTCTTCTTACCGGGGACGGCGTTACGTGCAATTTGCGTTAAGATTTACATTATATATATATATAATTGAAAAAAAGTTAAACAACCACAGCAGGGTACCACTAAGAGCAACTGCCATCTGGAAAAAATGTCAATGGCCCCCAGTAGAACCGCGGTAAAATACACCTATGGCCACGTCTCACATCCGTGAGATGGGTGGTCCCAGGGAACGACGAAATCACAACGACAGGCCGGCGGAACGTGTGTTCCTCGTGTGTCTTGAGGACACGAAGCGACCCAAGGATGAAAGCTTTCTGCGTCCATCTCGCAAGTGCTTCGGCATATTTTTGGAACGCGGGTATGGCTTTAAGGTTAAGACCCAGTAATAGTTTCGCAACTCCGAGAGCACCAATCACAAGGACAATTACTCTCACCGAATACTTTGGGTTCAGTCGTTGCAGCTCTCTATTAAGGTCTTGATATCTCTCCTCCCTTTCTTTCTCCTTTGCAGTGATTTTGTATTCGGACGGAGCCGAGAACTCGATTACGAATATAGTTCGTTTTTCGAATTCTTGGAGAACAATGTCAGGTCTCTAGTGAGCAACGGAGACTGCTGCCCGAAAATCGTAGTTTCAGAAAATTTGGCACTTCTCGTTTCGGATAATTGACTCTATATCCCTTGGAGCGTTCAGCAGGGCAGGGTCGCGACCAACACCGTAAGGGCGACAAAGGTGGTAATAAAGTACTCTTAGGGCCGCATTATATCTATGGATATACGTTGTTCCTGCGTGGGTCGGACACCCAGATAGTATGTGTTCTAGGTTCTCGGCGTGTGCATGACACGCTCTGCACCTATCACTGGAAACTTCTTGACATAAAATGTGGGCACGATATGCTAAGGTGGAAATGACACCGTCCTGGCATGCAAAAATAAAACCCTCTGTACCTGAATTGAGCCCTGATGATTTGAGGAAAGCAAAAGTTTGTTCCTTCGACAAGCTATGTTTTTCTACATTTCTGTAAATGTTTCCGTGCATACGCTTGTCGAGTAGCTGTTGGTGAAATTTTACCAACTCTGCTTTCTTCACTTCGGCTTTTAGACGTGAAGCATCTAGATGGAGTAATGCACTTTCCTCACTTCCGATGTTAAAATTCAGGCCAAGGGTCTCAGCCGCTTGCTCCGCGGCTTTGTAAAGGAAAGCTCCTTCGCCAATCATCTCGTGATACCCGACCATCTTCAGCAGCAGATCTCTGCCCTTAGCAACGATGTGAGCAGTACTTAGAACAATTCGGTTGTGAAAACACTGGAGATTCAGAAGTCCGCGTCCGCCTTGACGGCGTGAAATGTATAATCGCGGAACTGACGAATTGATATGCAAGCTTTTATGCATATGCATGATCTTACGTGTGGTGACATCAAGTGCCTCAAGCTCGTTCTTCGTCCATTGAACGACCCTAAACGAGTAGCGTAGAACCGGGACGGCAAGCATGTTAGTCGCAGATACCTTGTTCAACGCTGACAGATTGGAAGACCAAATCTGTCGAAGAAGACGCTTGTATCTGCTTCGGAAAGACTCCTTCACTTATATTACGTCCTAAATTAGGTTGTGAGGCACGCCCAGGTATGTATAGGTCTCTCCAGTATTAAGATGTCTAATAACACTTATATCCACACGCTCAGGGTCCTTGGGAACGCCAGTAATCTTTCCTTTCTTCGGATGAATTTTGGCACAATTGTCCAAAGCAAAGTCCATCCCAATCTTTCCTGTGTAGTTTTTCACGATATTTATAGCAGTTTGAAGTTTGGTTTTACCAGAAGCATAGATCTTCAGGTCATCCATATAAGATACATGAGTGACCTTATGCTCGCGCTGATTAGTGTCACCACAAAGGTATCCAGGTGAATTTCGTAGTGCGAGAGATAGAGGCAGAAGTGTGATACAAAAAAGCAAAGGGCTCATACTATCCCCTTGAAAGACGCCCCTCTGGAAGGTGACCTTGTTCGTCGTCAGACGATGATTCCTAGATGAGATGTTAAGTCTAGTTTTCCAAAGAGGCATCAATCTCTCTATGCATCTCACTACGTGTGGATGTACCTTCAAGCTTTCCAACAGACAGGTGATAAGTCTATGAGAGGTTGAACCGAAAGCTTTCCGGTAGTCAATCCAGGCCCTTGACAGGACGCGCTGATGGGCGGCAGCGTCTTTACAGACACACCTGTCAATTAGCAGGTTCTCTCGACAGCCTGCTACACCTTTTTTCGAGCCTCGTTGTTCGTACATCTCTCGCCATACAGGCTCAATTCGTCGAACAATCCTGTTGCTTAGGACAGCAGTTGAGATCTTATACAGTGTGTTTAAACAAGTTATTGGCCTGTAATTCTCTGGTCTGGACAAGTTGCCTTTTTTCGGTAGGAGTATAGTGCGTCCTAACACCAGCCACTGCGGAATAGGCGTCTCCGATTTTAAATATGAGGTGAATATGCGGGCCAAATGTTGGTGTATAGAAGTAAACTTCTTCCACCAAAGTTCTTGATACAATCCATTTTTCCGGAGGTATTCGGCTTGATTTCGCAAAGACTGATGCGAAATGTATTGAAGCTCTGGGTGCTTCTGGCACCACAGAGTGTGCATACGCGCCATAAAGCCTCCGCGAACAGGGATAATACTGGCATCGTAGCAGTCTAGCACGTCATTCTGAAGTTGATTCGTCCACTCGATGTGGGCGTTTTGCCGGTTCGTCGTCGTGTTTCCATCTGAATTATTTTTCAGCACCTCGAACTCTAGGATGATTGGCATTGTTTGCCGATCCATTGTCGGGTGCTCTGCGCGTTCGATCGTTTTGAACCGCATCTACAACATTTTGGTGGTTTGTTGGTTTCATTGTTGTTCCCACGAGCAGCTAGGGAAAGGGTTTGTCAATCCTTGTAGATCCCCGCGTTGATATATATATATATATATATATATATATATATATATAATTCAAAAAAGCAACGGAGACTGCTGCCTGAAAATCGTAGTTCCAGAAAATTTGGCACTTCTTGTTTCGGACAACTGACTCTATATCCCTTGGAGCGTTCGGCAGGGCAGGGTCACGACCAACAACATGAGAGCGACAAAGATGGTAATAAAGTACTCTTAGGGCCGCATTATGTCTATAGATGTACGTCGTTCCTGCGTGGGTCGGACACTCAGATAGTATGTGTTCTAGGTACTCAGCGTGCGCATGACACGCTCTGCACCTATCACTGGGAACTTCTTGACATAAAATGCGGGAACGATATGCTACGATGCAAATGACACCGTCCTGGCATGCAAAAATAATTAAATAAATATGTATTCGAAGACCCTCCAGTTACTGTCGATCATCCGCCCAAACCAGAGGAGGTCGAAGCATTTTGGAGAGAAGTCTACGAAGTTCAACATCCACTTTAAAAAGGCTCCAAGAATATAAATAGCTTCAAGGAACTGTGCAATGCCCTCATAACACCTGAGGAGGAATGCCGACCTATCACTACCGAGGTGGTGAAAAACGTATTAGGAGACAAGAAGAACTATTCCGCTCCGGGACCAGATGGTATCAAGAACTTCTGGTGGAAGCAGTTTCCTTCGACCCACCAGCATCTGGCCCGAATTTTGACCTCATATCTAAAGTCGGAAGAGCCTACTCCGGAGTGGTTGGTGGAAAGGCACACAATGCTCCTATCTGTCTTCTGATAGTTCTAATACGTCTGATGAACACTTTGCAAATTAATCATAATGAAAATGAATTTTCTCTTAAAATGTTTAGTTTTTATTTCATTTAAAAATATTATCGATTAAAATTAATATTTTATTCATAAGAAATAAAGTGGTCACAAAAATAAGTCGAGATAAGTATTTATTAGAATTTTCGTCACGATAAGTAATAACGACAATGCTGAAATTCTTCTATGATACTGAATAATAAAAGTAGAAATCATTAACATTTTAAGTAACTAGATGTAGCACACGAAATTTGATAAATTGCAGTAACTGAAAAAATGAGGTTATTTTCTGTTTACGTTGTCAAAATATTAAAATATCAATAATTATATATCTATTACACATTTTTCTTCAAACAATGCAGTATCGATTAATGTTAGCTAATGAAAAATTACTCAATAAAGATTAACTTCACCGGAAAATGATAATAAAATCAAAAAATTATAATGAAATCTCTAAACTCATGCCAATATTTTACATCACCTTTTTTCAGGTTTGAGCACTAATTCATATTACGATTATTACTCACAGTAACAATTCAGTTTTCCGATTAATCGAGCAACTATGCTTTTGAAATGTCCCTATAATCGCGACCGATATTTCTTGAACGAGAAGGTACTGAATTAAGATTTTACTTTATTTATGAAACAAAAATTATTTTTTATTACAAAAAAATCATTTTCTTCCCGATAAAGTAATTTCTTGGTATATTAAAAGCTTAAGCAAGGAGACGCCTTTCTTAACCAAAATGTTAAGCTACTTTCCATGTTTCGTGATTCATCGCCACCGGCAATACAAATGAATTTTTATTACCCATGTGCACTATTTGTGTGAAAAACTTAATTTTGTTTCCACAACAAGCATTGTTCAAACTTACTTTAAAATATTTTAGGATTGTATTTTCATGCGGAAAATACTTAATTCTTGCGTTTACACTTAAAAACTCACGATTAGTGACCGTCCCGATTACTGGGACATCTACCTTATGTCTTCATTTAAAAATTTTGATTATCTAAGAATATTAATAATGATAATACAAAAGACAAATTTGAATCTAATGTGAAGATTACAGTGACACTTCAAAAATTGCCCACTTCGAATTCATTAAACTCTTCAAATAACCTGCAACTGTTCTTCGACTTTTGTATTTCCCAATGTAAACATAGAAAGCACAAACAGCTACCACACTCACCGAGAGTCTCATTCTTCGTTACTCTTTTATAATAATTCATCCGAAAAAATAATGAAAATCCAATATTTTCAACAAACAAAAACAATGGATATTGACAGGAAATATAATATATTCCTTCACTTTTCAAAAATGCGAGAAAAATATGCTTTATATAGGAGAAATTCCGAATCCAGATGACACAATTACGAATTTGAGTTTTCTGAAAGCATTTCAGTTATTTTTAAAATCATTTATTAAAGCAAGAATAAAAAACTAACTAAAAAAAAGATGAGAAATTGTTTTTTCATTCCCAAATTCCTCTTTATCATAGTTATTATTTCCGAACCCATCGGATTACACCCTTTTACCGTCATAACTATTATTCCACCCACTTTCAAATTGGACTAAACCATAATATTTCAAATAATTTTTTCCTCATTAAGTAACGTTTAACATTATTCAATTTTGTATAATAGGAGGTACATTTTTCAAAGGATTATTTTCCTCCAAATGCTTAACCAGCACTATTATGAGAAATCATAAATTTTAGACAGAAAAATAAGAGAAAAAAAGTGTTGCGAATACATCAGTGAATATTTCGTTACATTTTTCAGAATTAATTATGAGTCTGATGACTTTTTTTACTGTTCAACTTTTACAACAGACGCTTCTTTCTGGTTGCCGTCGAGCGTAATAGCTTTTGCGGCCGTAGAAAAAATTGTCGTGGTATAAATAAGCTCATTGCAAGTGAAGTAAATTAGTTTTCAGAAATATTTTCAGTCTTTTTTTTCATAAATACCTGATCATTTTCCATGAAATTACTGTTTTGAATGCCATCTAACTCGTTTGAAAGAGACTGCACCACTTCGTGAACGTCAACGCGTTCTCTTCCTCATATGCTTCTCGGAGTTGCGCGGGGAGAAATACCTACAAATATTAAAATATCTTACGTTGATGTTTATTTTATAAAATTGTGTGAAATCATAGTTGAATAGAAAGAATATAGTGCCAAAATTGGTGAAATTACACTCTCCCTCTTCCCCTTAAAATGCAGTATAATAAACAATTTGACATGTCCAGGGATTTACCCATTTCCCAGTGCGCGAATTGACGGCAGCGGAGTTAAAAAATTCTATAACAAAATTAAGAAAATCGCTATAAAACTTGGATCGATTACAAAGGCTGACAAGAATTACATCATTTTTGTACCCAAGGACTGGACTTTGTGACCCCGAAGAATTTTGGTATCCTAAAACCGAATCCGTTATCCAAATTTTTCTATACGTCAGGTTTCTGAGATATCCTAACCTGAAAGTGCAAAAATGGCTATTTGTAGCCATATTTGAGGCAATATAACACGATCAGCAATTTTTTTCTTAAAACTGCTAACGCGATCGTTTATTACTTCTTTTTGTCTTTCATTTCCATTTTTAATCATCCCGAACCGATTTTTTTCCCCCGAGATATGCCTTGCATTGTTCCACAATGCATTGTGGAACAGAGATGGATAATGTGTGATTTCTCGAAGAAAAAAAGTCGGTTCGAGATGACTCAGTGCTGCTACACTATCTGTTACTCCATCAACGGCGGTTTTCACAATATTAGTAATCGTTGACATTAAATTATCGCTCCCGTTTACAAATGAATTTTCGTTAATTCGCTTACCTTGGTGTTTGTTGGCCGTATTATTTGTTACAATCTGCCTCGTAGTATTGTTGCGTCTGTTGACTTGGCGCGGCTGCGTGTATGAGTCCGTAGACTCGTCCGTCGTGGATCCATCGTACTCGCCTCCTGGTGCTGCTGTGGGCTGGACGACGACAATCTCTGGTTTTAACGGGTCGATGCGGTCCAAGTCGTCGTTGTTGATCAATGGAAGCTCTACTCCTGATTGCTGAACTGTCGCTCGACCAGGCCGTCCTCTCGCATTCCTCGCGCGGCCTGTTGTTGCGGTAGTTCTGCGGCCGCTTCCCTGTACTGGCACTGCTGGGGCTGCTGGCCCGCTCTCCCGGGTATCTACACGCGCCCTCTTACCGCTCGATGTTTTGCCACCTCTTGTGGGCGCTGCACGTTTCATCACTTTTTTGTTCACCATTTTGCCCAGAACACTGACAACACTGTACGCGCACACACTGGTCCTTTAAGCTCCTTGCTTATTTTGTTCTGAATTCCTCACCCGGGGCACCAATATTTGGGTTAGGAGAGCAAAGAGCTGTTGAAGAATAAATTGTTTATCTTCAGTAATGTAAAGTTTTCAATTTATTGCACTAAACACTTCAAGTTACACTGGGCTGACGTCTCAGTAGTAGAATAAATAAATAAATGAATAAATGAATAAATGAATAAATGAATAAATGAATAAAT
>CAKNXH010058929.1:67750-84822 GCA_932178445.1 Andricus quercusramuli
ATTCTGCTACATGAATAATAGGTTGCTGATTTTTTTTTGGTCGAAAATAAAGAATCAGATGTTTTTGCTACTCGATTGATAGATTCCTTATGTTTTTGCGCCTCAAAATTGAAGTACTGTATTTTTACTATTGGAATTACATACACTCAATCAATTTCAATGGAATCATTTTTCACACTATGTTTTTGTAATTTTTCAATCGCTGAGTTTGAAGTTTTCGTGCACCTATCAGATCGCGGCGTCGCGTTGTGGCGATATACCACCCATATTAACAATAAAACTACCTCCTATGTAAAAACTCAAACTCGAAAAAAAAACAAAGTAGACCAGAATTTTGAGCCAAAAATGAAATCAGCAAAAAACAAATTACATCAGAATTTCGGGCTTATTTTTGGCTCTCGAATGCATCAGAAAACCTTAAAAACCGCCTTTATGTACAAATAACTACCCCCTTAGTAAAAACTCAAACATGGAAAAAACAAAATAGAAAGTAATGTCGAGCTTTTCTTCGGCTCTCGAATTCTTGCATTCTTCTTTGCAAAAACCATCACAACATTTGAAAAATCAAAAATCCATCTATAAATTCGAATTTGAATTTTCAGTTAGCAACAAGAATCAGAGACGTTATTCAGTCTATGAAATTCCGAAAAAAGAGAATTTTCCGTCAAAGTCGTACTGACGATGTACAGAGGTGTTGTTTTTTGGTGTTAAGGGTTAGAGCCCAAAAATCAAAGCTGGTATTTTTAAGGAGCCCAAAAATCAGAACCTCTATCAACACTGTGAAATTATAAAAAATAATTTTTTGACGAAATCATGTCTGCTTGGTATCAAGGGATTGCTTTTCAACTCTAAGGGTTGGAGCCGAATGATCAGGGTTGGTATTTTTGAGAATTACAAAAATCAGAGACTTTATTGAAACTGTAAAATTCACCAAGAAATATTGTTTGACAAAGTCTGGCATAAAGGGGTTGATTTTTAACGTTAAGGGTTCAAGCCCAAAAATCACTGTTGGAGTTTTTGAGGAGCCCAAACATCAGAGATTTTGCAAACTTGAATGAGTAATTATAAACCAAGTCACTATCCTGTACTAAATTTGCGTTCGTGGAAAATATTGTATGATTTGCAAAACTAGATACATAACGCGAATGATCGTTTTTTAAATTACTTTTGCATTTTTTGCAATTCCACTCATAAAATTCCTGCGGGAATCACAAATGTCGCGTTTTTGGATAGCAAATGTTGGACATGTCGAAATCTAAAAAATATTAAATTTTCAAAACGTTGCAATATTAAAATTGAAATTAAAAAATCAGGTACATTGTTTATCTAGCTAAAAAAACACACATTTCGCAAATCGCACTGAGTTATTATTAATTTAGTTTAGTTTAGTCTTAATACGGGCGGAAAGCCTATGAAGAACTCCCCTGGCGCTCAAGCTATAAAGCCTATCGTGCTACACCCTTATTTATTCACTCTCAGCAGTCGACCCCAGACCTCTTGAAGAGGCCCAGTATGTCGACCACTGATCGCGTTTCGATTTCCTCTGCTTCCATAAAATGGATCCCGAGGGTCTTGCCTGGCATAATACATGCAGGGATGTTTCGTCATCCCTGCCGCACCTCCGGCGCTCCATCGTAGGGCTATAACCCATTTTGTGCATATGATAGTTCAAGTGATTGTGCCCTGTCAGGGCCCGTACCACTGTCCATATGTCTTTCTTGGGTAAACTCAGGATTTCCCTGACTCTGTCCATCCTATAGGTATAACCCAGGATGGATTTCGCCCGAGGGGTACACAACTCCTGCAATCGGTGTACACAGTTCATTGCAATCACCCTGCTGTCACCTTGCAATCACTTCAATCGCATTGCAATTTTACAGTGCAATCATGCAATCGATGTACACCGAATTTTGAAGTTATGTACCCCTCGATTTCGCCTGACGGCAACCCTTGGCTTGTTTCCTGTATTCCCAGTGTCTTGTTCGGATCGACGTTTTAATGACCATCCCGACACTGCAAGACGCTATTCCCAGTACCGGTTCCGGTCCTACGAATTCGCTCGCTGCGCCGCATTTCGCCAGCTGATCCGCCTTTTCGTTGCCCTTGATCCCTGTGTGACCAGGGACCCATATAAGAGTCACTTTGTTTCTTTCTGCAAGTTGGTTTAATGCCTTTTTGCATTTCTAAACCAGTTCTGATGTTATGTCTGGTTTCCCTATTGCAGTTAGTGTCGCTTGGCTGTCCAAACAGATCGTGATCTGTCTGACGGCAGCGTTTTCCTCTATTAGTGTTTCAGCACAGCGAAGGACGGCCAGGACCTTCGCTTGAAAGATAGTAGCGTGACGCCCAAGTGTGATCCCTATCCCTTTCACTCTCTTGCCGTCATAAATTCCGGCTCCTGACCCTCCTTTTCCCCTGCAGCCATCCGTATACCAGATTTCCTCCTGGAGAAGCGGGTTAACTTTTTCTTTCCACATATCCCTACTTGGGATACAGACGCGGAAAGCTTTGGTGAAGCTGAAGCGTTTTGTTATTTTATCTTGCCTCATCTGTAGAATCAAAAGTGAGTCTAGTGTGTTTAGTCCCCGGAGTCCATTTATTTGCTCTTGCCAGGCGGCAAATCACGTGAGCCGCTCTGGCGGTCATCGGAACATGTAGGGGTTCCTCACAGAGCATGAATCCTATCGCCGCTGTGGGCGCAGTCCTCATTGCTCCAGTCAACCCCCTAAATGCTAGCGTTTGTAATATTCGCAGCCTGTCCTGCATTGTTTTAAATTCCGTTAGTGGCCACCAGACCACGGCCGCGTGTAGGTGTCTGGGTTTTAAGACAGCAGAGTAGAGCCATTCAAGCATTTTAGGCCCTAGCCCCCACATCAACCCAAAGGCTCTCCTGCATACCCAAAAAGTCATGACAAATTTCCTACATTGGGTCTCCAGGTGCTTTTCCCAGGTCAGCTTGCTATCTAGGATTACTCCTAGACATTTAACTGAATCTGAAAACGTCAGCTTCCCACCACAGAATACAGGGGCGTCAGCTTTCGGAACTTTATAATTCTTCGTGAAAATGACCAAGTTGGTCTTTTCCGGATTTACCGAGAGTCCTGTGCTATCACACCAGAGCTCTACGATGCGCAGTGCCGACCTTATAAGACCCATCAGCGTTTCCAGTTGAGCCCCCCTAACTAGGATTACATAATCTTTCGCATATCCTTGAGTATGGGGACGGCGATTTGTCAACCTCAGCTGAGAGGGTAGCACCGTGAGTGGTGATGTACCTTGTACACAAGAACAAGGCATTATCTACGGTTTCCTCAGTTTTTCGATATTTGGAAATCGATTTGCTCCTTTATTTGTACACCCAAATGCCACATGCAGACCTGGCATTTCGAAAATAGTGCTTGAAGCAATCACCTCAAAGCTGCGTTATGAAGGACTGACATAATTCGAATAGCAGACGTTACCAACGTTGGAACCGTCGTCTTGTGTATCGCCAGGCGCACTAGCGACCCTAGCGACCGCAAGTGTCAGTCGCCGTCCCCATAGTACCCTTCTTCATTTAGCCGTCGAAGAAGGCCGTCCACTACAATGCACCGCAGGAGGGGTGACAGGACAACCCCCTATGGGCAACCCCGCGGAGCTATCCTCCTTACTAGGCCTTCACCCCATATGGTTTCGAGTCTTTTTCGGCGTAGCATGCTTCCTATCCAGCATACTAGCTGGTCCGGCACGCCACATCTCAAAGCCTCTCGACAGATGACTTCTAGAGGAGTATTGCTGAAGGCAATCTCTATATCCAAGAAAGCGCCCACAGCATACCCCTTTTGTTCCAACTGATGCTCCAATTTTGCTACAACATCATGAAACGCAGTTTCTACCGAGCAGCCTGCCTGGAAAGCATGCTGCCCTCTATGAAGCGGGGAGGCCAAAAGCACCTTATCCCTAATGTAACTCTCGACCAGCTTCTCTAGCCTCTTCAGGATGAAAGACCTTAGGCTGATTGGTCGGCAATTTTTGGCAGCAGTGTAACCCTCCCTCCCAGGTTTGGGTATGAAGGCCACTCTGCCATCCTTCCATGCCGATGGCACGTGTTTGAGGGCTATACTTGCCCTAAATAATTTCATCAGAGGAGGGACGACCAAATCCATGCCTTTTTGTAAAAGCGCTGGATAAATGCCATCCGCCCCTGGTGATTTGAAGGAGCAAAAGGACGCTACGGCCCATTCCACCTTTTTGTAATCAGAGTCCTTAGCGGCGAAACTCCATTCGGCCCTTTCCACCCCCTGGCCTCGCTCTTCCTCCTCTTGGTCGTTTCGGATTCGCTGAAAACCAGGGAAGTAAACTTCCATCGGGTGATGCAGCGTTGCTTCTTCATCTTCGGCAAACTCACCATTATCGAGCCTTATGAGCCCGAGGCGAGCTTCCGGATTTTTCGCTAGGATCTTGTGGAGCTTCGCTGTTTTCGTAATGTTTTTCGATTCCTCGCAGAAGCCCCTCCAATCTTTCTGCTTATACTTCCTTATATTTTAACATATATTAACATTCTTGTCTTTCTATGGAGTCTCTCCAGGTGGATGTTCCGCTATTCTGTTCCCTTCCTAGACTGGATTGTGCTTCTATGGCAATTGTTCTCATATGATGTCGTCAGAGCCCTTCGCGGAAAATCTGCGGCGTGCTCCAACTCATCAATGGTACCATAGCTTGTGCGGAATTCCGCAAGCCTCCCTTCGAGTTCCTCTTTATATGAGTCCCAAAGTGTATTTCTGGGGTTTCTGATATTAGAAGCCACCAGTCTTCCTAGGGTTAATCGGAACACGATGTATTTGTGGTCCGGAAGAGACTCCTCATCGGAGACTCTCTAATCTACTACCCTGCTCCTCAGTGCACCTGAACATAGAGTCAAATCGAGAAACTCACTCCTGTTTTTAGTCTAGAATGTGGGAGTATCACCCAGATTCAGAATCTCCAGCTCTGTGCCTGCTATGTATTCAATTAAATCTCTCCCTCTGTCATTGATGTTTGTGCTTCCCCACACTGTGTGGTGAGTGTTCGCATCACAACCCAACAGCAGAGGAATCTTGTTCTCTTGACAATACCGAATTAGAGCCTCCACTACTCTGGGTGGCGGGGGTCCCTTGCCATCGCCAGGAAAGTAAGCCGAGGCAATAAATACTTTTAGCCTTCCTCCGCTACTGCCTCTGAGTCTCACCGTAATAACGGTGAGATCTCTGGAGCAGAATTTAGGCACCAAGATCGCATCCATACCCTTGATGGCTATGCATGCCCTTGGCGTTTTTTCGCGTGGTCCCTTATATATGGAGCCACATTCTGACAGGCCCCAAATCCTTTCCCTGCATAAAATGGGTTCTTGGATTAGGGCGATCCCTGTCTGCACCACAGACATGCGTCTGGCTAGAACCGCCGAGGCGCCTTTGCTGTGGTGCAAATTAATCTGCGTAATGGAGGTTCCCGTCTCAGCCATTAAGTTGCCACTTCGGGGCATCTTCGGACACTTCTGGGACCCCTGCGGATCCCAGTTGTGTCAGCCGGAAGGGCTCCATTATCTTCACTATTTCGAAGCGCCTCTGGTGGGTTACCCCCTACGGAGCCTCCAACTTTTGGCGGTGGTTTAGGAGAGGGACCTGAAGCGGATCTCTCATCGTTTATGTTTTGTTTTGTTGAATTATCGGGTAACATTTCTGTCCCACGAGAAGACAGGGAAATAAGAATCCCCCCCCCCCACAGAGACCCGCTTGCAGGGGGCGGGTCTACATACTATGGGATACGACCTGGTGTCCCAAAGTCCCCGTTAGGCACCTCCTTCGAGACCCTTACCTGTCCACCTCTGCTGAGGGAGGCAGGCCTGTCTTAACCCGCCGGTTAACCCTGGTACCATTCAGCTCTCACGGTGATCACATCTCAGCTTGAGAGCATGAGAACTCGCGCTCTCGATATTCCAGTGGGCTTTGCCATTACCCCCTGGAAGGACCGCTCCTTAGTTTGAGTCTCACCGACCACAGTCCGGCAGTTCCCCAGAGTAGCCACACCTCGCGATATAGCCCCTCAGGTTCACCTATTCTAGATCTGTGGTCAATGAGCCTTGTAAGCCCTCCCACCAGCTACAAGGTCCCGCGATCCCTAGGGAGGGTATAATTAACTTAGTACTAACATCATATTAGATAGACAATATGTAATTCAGGAATTGCGTGAAAATTGTTTGATAAGTGAATAATTTTCATTTTGTTATTTTTATAAGGTAATCGGAGCAAGATTAACATTTTTAATTCATTTTGAAAATAAAGGAAATTTGAGAGACAATTGTATATTATAAGACAAGTTGTAATATATAACGATGTTGCCTTTTCTCCCATGTAACTATTTAGTGTATTGCATATCGAGGGACGGAGTACGTCAATTCTTATAACGCATCTACCGTCATTTTGATTTGATATGTCTATGAAACAATTCAATGCTTTCCATCAAGCATCAAAAATCTAGCTTCCAATAATTGAGTTATGAAAAAAAAATTTCTATTATAATATTCAGAAATTAAAAATTTGTTTAAATTGATAGTTTCGCTGTTATTGATTGAGAAAGCTCACCTTTTTTAATTTTTCAAAAGCCATTCGTGAGTTCTTGGTTTTTTCTGAATTTCCATTGTTTTGTAACTGTTTAGTTCGGACATTGAAAAAAAACTATTATTGAAATTAATTCTTTTCTTTGACTTCCTGTAAAAAATAAGAGAAATTGGGAGGTTCCTTTTGCCACACCTAGAGAATTTAATCAGGAGAATAATTTAAAAAAAATATAAGTTTGTTCATCATTATCAATGTGGCCAAATAGTGAACAGTTTGCAAATCTAATATGA
Organism: Andricus quercusramuli; assembly: GCA_932178445.1. NCBI lineage: Eukaryota > Metazoa > Arthropoda > Insecta > Hymenoptera > Cynipidae > Andricus > Andricus quercusramuli. Next base: position 74,616 of record CAKNXH010058929.1, read on the forward strand.
TGTTAGTACTAAGTTGATTATCACTCAGCACGACTTGCGAAACGTTTGTATTTTCTGGCTAGTTTAGCAAAGTAACTAATTTATTTGATTGAAATTTTAATATTGCTGCTGGTCGCGCAACGTTGTGCAAATTATATATTTTCTAGATTCCGACATTTCCAACATTTGCTGCCCAAAAACGCAACATTTGCGATTCTCGCAGTAATTTTAGGAGTCGAATTGCAAAAAATGCATAATTGATTAAAACCACGATAATTTGCGTTATGCATACAGTTTTGGAAATAATATAATAGTCACTTCAAAGCAATGCAAAATTACATTTTGCAAAACCTTCGGTATTTTCGCTAGGGCGTGATAAACAAAATAATAATTTGCTTATAACTAATAATGCTGCCAAGTTTCAAACACTTTGCAAATGTAATATGATCCTGGTAATAAGTTCCTAATCACTCAGTACGATTTGCAAAATGTTTGTAATTTTTGGCTAGTTTACAAAAGTAAATCATTTGTTTAATTGCAATTTTGATATTATTGCCGGCCGAGTAACGTGTTGCAAATTTGATAATTTTCAGATCTCGACATTTCTAACATTTGCTACCCAAAAACGCAACCTTCGCAATTTTCGCTGGAATTTTAGGAGTCGAATTGCAAAAAATGTAACAATAAATCAAATATCGATAATTTGCGTTATGTATTTAGTTTCGCAAATCATATAGTAATTTCTTCTCAATGGAAAAAAGCAGAAACAACACTCTTTGGATTTCCAAAAAAAAAGTAGTGGAGCCCAAAAATCGGCAATGCAGCCCCAAAAATAGCCCAAAATACCTGAAATTCTGATTCAAAGAAATTTGGAAGTTTCGATCACGGAGGTTCTAGCTTGATATACCTCCTAAGTAGATTATCCAAAGCAAGTCGAAAACTCGAACAATAATATCAAATAAGGTACTGTTATATTCCCAATGAAAAAAGTTTTCCTCCTAAAAAAGACGAAAAATATATTTTTTCAAATTTATGAATCAGTATTGATAAATCACAAGAGGTTATGGAAGGTTTTTCAATAATGTCGTGATTAGGAAGAATACCGTTAACTAGAATTCAAATAAGTAACCTGAAAGCAGTTCATATAGTAGGAGTATTATTGTACTTCGAGTATAACAAAACTTTCCCATTTATAAAAGAGACAACCATTTTTTCCAAATTACTAAACGAAAAAAAACACTTGTCAATCGCAGATATAGATCAAAATATAAGTAGACCTAGGAATCAATTGCAGCTCCATTTCGTTATAACTTCATAAAGATATCTCTTGTATTTTTTGAGATATAGTAAAGAAAAAAAGTGGCACACTCATGGACATTTTCTAAAATAGCATTTTCGAGTTACTAGAAAACAATGTACAGCATCCAGTGAATGAGCGTATATAGTCTACTAAATCAGTGAATGTTACATTGAATTCCGCTGATTAGCAAGTGACTCTACACTTATAAAATCTTGAGTCTGCTACACATAATTTCGTACAGTTCAGAAATAAAAAATCTATTATTCTTGTCGTTGTTTAAGGGGTTTTAAGGTTGTTTTTACACTTTTGGAACCTTTTTGATAACAAGGGATAGGTATGTATGACTGAGGGGTAGTTTTTTAGGACACGTATTATATGTCATCGGTGAGCAAAAAAGGAGCAAAAAATCTCCCCCAACAGTGTTTTCTGAATAATATTATTGTGTATACATTTTATGCAAGTATATGTAAGTTCCGTGGTTTAAGGTTGTTTTTACACTTTTTGAACATTTTTGATCACGAGGGGTAGGTATGTATGACTTAGGGTTAGTTTTTTGGGGCACGTATTATATGTCATCTGAGAGAAAAAAAGAAAAAAAGCTCCAATAACAGTGTTTTCTGAATATTATTATTTTTGATGCGTTTTCATATAGTTATATGTAAGTTTCGCTACATACATTTACGTGGAAGAGTAGTTTTCGGGGGAAATTATAAAATGGATATATTTTCATGTGCTGAGTAATTAATTTAATGTTTCAAAGCATATTTGCGTAGTTTATGATTGTTTTTACACTTTTAGAGCATTTTTCATCACGAGGGGTAGTTATGTATGTCGTAGGTGTAGTTTTTTGAGACACGTATTATATGTCCTCGGGAAGCAAAAAAACGAGCAAGAAAATCTCCCTTGATGCCCAGATAGCAAAATGCCCGCCGACTGCAAGCGATCTGCCGGCCCGCGGTCCGATCGATCGGACCGACGCGTGCCGGCAGATATGCACCTTAATGTGCACACCATTGACGTCTATATGCCCACCTGACAGGCGGGAGTAACGCGGTCCGGCGAACTGAGTAACCGACGGTCCGGTAAAATGCAGGTTGAGAGTGCGAGTAGATTAAAATTAAAAAAGTCTTTTGTTATGTAAATAAAATGGAAATTTCTTCGTCCAAATAGCACGAACTATTTGGACTATTTGGAGGAAGATATTTTATTTTCTAACATAACAAAATATTTTTTGAATTTTAATGAAAAAGTGTCTTTTAATTCCAAATCACTTTTGAAATCTTATTTTTGTATTCATTTCTGAATAACTGATAATGATTCTTGGAACGATTTCTTATATTTTTGTTTTTTCTTAGATCTGTAAAATTATTATTTGTAACATGTGGGCTTTACAGTATTTTTGGGTTAGTTCGAGGGGTTCGTTGAGAATTATGTCACTTGTCCTGGTAAACGAAAAGCTATAAAAATAAAAAGGGTCTCTTCTTCCTCTCTCTCTGAAAAGTGGGATTGAACGACGATTTCAAAAATCTGGTATGCCTAGAGAGTTTTCGCGTTAAAAAGGGAGGTTGTGTTGGCCTCAGTACTTTATTATATTGCCGAACTATAATTTTTCAAGGTTGCATATACTTACTCACTTTTTATTCCACGCACAGCAAGCAAGGCAAACCAAAAACAGCAATCCGCCTTTTTGCGCAAAAAGGAAAAGTCGATCCTTTTATTTATCCGGAACGACTCACGTCGCGCTGAATCCGAACGAAAATTCACGGGTGAACGCCACACGAGATGATACACACGGCAAGAGCCGGCATGTATTGTTATCTGGGTCGTTTATCTCATTAGAATAATTTTTAGTGAGTTTTGATAGGTTCAAATTCGTGTGCATTCAAAATGATTTAAATGGTACCTGTCTTAATGATAATTATGAAACCAATTTTGCAATCAAAATAATGCACTTAAGCATAACTCAATGTCTTAAGGCTAGGTTACGTCACTGCTGTCAATTTCGTCGCATTTGGGTTGGCTATTTTGAATTTTTCAAATTGCCCCACAAATTCTCTGCAGTGGAGAGCTAATTAGGTTATTTGAAGAAACCTACAAAATCACATCCTCTATTCAGAATTTCCATTTTGCACAAATATCGAAAAACTGAGAAAGAAATATAACATTTTTAAAGACTGAACCTTCCTGAAGCCATAGAGAATATGTTTGCCAAATGTCAGACTCGTATTTGTTGTGACACGGAAACACCGTATACAAAGGATTTTTCCATGAACCTCATAAACTGCGGATTTGAGTCCCATTAGCGTCGAGCACCAGGAGTTTAAAACTCGAAATTTACGTACATGGAGATAAATTTATGTGTTTGATTGAATTTGTACGTGTAGTTTATGCGAAAGTGTTTTTTGAGGTAAAATATTTCAGCTGTAATCAGATCCGCGCGAGTTATGTCTCATCTGAAGCAAACGAGTATCACGCAGATTACCCATTCTATTGAATTAGGATATCCCTCCAATTTAGCAATTTACGACCTCTAGGATACCCCACGCATTAACGACGTATTAACTATAGGGCCATACGAAAATGAGATATCTGGTAAATATCCGATTCTGTAAGGGACCCTAGTTGTGAGTTGGATATAAGTGGAAATTATTGCATAAAAGAGAAAGATAAAAATATTATATGAAAGCAAAACTACTGCACTGTAAGTTCTAAATTAATGTAGATATTACTGACAATTAAGAAGAGTTTGAGAGTGCAGTTTTATAACAGTAGATTAGCAAGTTCGTGATTATATTGTTCGATCTCAGTGATCGTGGACTGAAATTAATAAGCTAAAGTGATGTAAACCTTGGGTTTCAGAAATATGGAAAGAATTTCATTAAGCGATCGGATGGAGTTGAAGAAGAACAAGCTTTATATTCATGGAGTGATTTTCGACGATAATGGTATTTACACGTGCCTTGCCCGAAATGAAGTTGTTTCCTCTTCTATGGCGGTAAATTTCCCCCTTGTTACTCCATCAAATGATACCGTTACAATCAAGGTCTTACCCAGCAATTTAATCATCAAATTTGGTGAAAGAGCTGATTTCACCTGCGTGTTTGAAAACGCTAAAGCTGTAAAGTGGTTTTTCAATAAAACCCTCCTACTAGAATCAAATGAAGAAAGAACCGTCTATGAAAATGGAACGCTAGTCATCCACAAAGTAGACGAGACAGATCAAGGAATTTACTACTGCCAAGGGATTAGAGGCAATACTGTACAAACATACACTGCTGAACTTCAAATTGCTTGTAAGTAGAGATATGAATCGCATTTAAATAGGGAACGTTCACATAATACTTAAGATTGAATGGGAGGAGAAATCCAAAGTTTGTTACGGCCATGTTAAAGTTACATGCACTCACTCTAACGATGGCATTACGCAGGAGTTGGGGGTAGAAATAGTCGAAAAAAGCGTTACTATATATGTGAACGCTCCCATATTAGTTCCTTTCAAATGGGCTTCCTCTGAGAGATCAAGGACGAAGCCCATTTAAATCAATAAAAGAAAGATGATTTTTAAGTTTTTTTTCATGAAGCAATAGTTTGATCAAACTTTCTAAACCATTCAGTACATATTTATTTAAATTTCAAGATACACAAATTTATCTTACCTTGTAATATATTTGTTTCTTGCGGAGCCACTTATGCTAGTCTCCATGACCTCTGCATCGATAGTGTTAATCGACAGAAGCTCTAGGACTTTTTCTTTGTCCTGGCACAAAACCACAGAGATTTGTTCATCGTTAAACTAGAAGTCGGAAGAACCTAACACTGCTAAAAAAGTGGAGAATTTGAAAAAATTAGACCGATTTTCGCTTAAAATTTTCATTTTGATTATTATGCAATAAAAATAGTTTGAGAAATAAATTAGATTGATTTCTTAGGTTCATCCGGTGGAGAATTAAATTATGTAGACTAGTATGCATTCACTGGGTTATTGCGATTGATTTAATATTTCTTCCGTCACATTTCCTGTCAATTTGAAAAAAGTGGGTTCGAGAAATATACCTTTAGATTTTCCATCTAGAAAAGTGAAGGTTTTTGGGAACTTACCGGTCTCTGGGGCTAATCTGCATTCCCAGGCTTATAATTTCATGGCATCGTGAAATTTCGTCTTGTTCTCGTACGAAACAGTCGAAATTGGCACGACGACTGAAATTGAGAACTTCATTTTATGCAAAAGACTGAACGAAGGGATGGGCGTAGGACGCCAGTGCGCAGCCACCGCGCAGTTTGATGCGTACTGCCTCTAAGATCATTATTGCGTAGAATTTCGTTAAAAAACTTCTTCTTTATATCCTCAACATATTGTGGAATTGATTTATGCAATAAAACTCCCCATGTGACATAGTTAGTCATGATTTCAGGTGAGTACCCTTTCAAGGTCGTCTCGGCGTACATATTCTTGAGTAGAAAGCAGTTACAGAAAATAGCGTACCCTACTAGAAATGACAGATAGGGTCCGATAGAGACGGATATACAACCGGATGAGGCTCTGGATTGCTCATTTGGGAATCTAGTTCACCCCTATCTGGTCCTCACACGGTTCGTCATATCATGCGCAAAAGCATAGCGGCTTTATTCGGATTGTATTCGGCATCACAAAACGAAATTATATTTAACTTAGTCAAAAATGGCATTTTATACGGCCCTATCCGGAATTGGGTCGAAAATTGAGTTGTGTGATGGATGCATCAAAGACCGAAAACGCTGTTCTATCCGACGCTATCCTGCTCTCAAGGCGCTTCGTCAGGCTTGATTTTTAGCCCATGTATTATGGGCTTAGTGCCTAACCTATCAGTCTCTTTTTTTCGGAAAATTGTATTGTTTTTTTTTTTCAATCAATCGAAAATGTGGTTCATTTCTGCGCCTGTAAACGACCAATCCACCACCGGGAAAGTACCCCCGTTGAACCGAAAACAGTCGCTCCGAATCTCAAAAGGAATTTATCCTAATTCACCGTGACGGTTTTCGACGATGCTGAACCCAGGGAGTCGCTCGTAAATCATCCGCCCTTTCCATTGTTGCATCCTGACACGATTCGAGCCGCTCGAACGAAATTCATAATTATTAAAATTATGCATAAATTGAATCTTTATATGCTGCATTAGGTTCATTCCATAATTACGAGACGATTAAAAAAAGATAGGAAAAAATCGGTTCACCCGTTCAATTGAGAATATTGAGAATTCTCCATTTTGAGAATATTGAGAATATTTACCGATTTTCCAAATCCTTTTCTCATTTTTTGTTTCAAATTATGTCGTCTTCAAATTTTATCATCTAATTAAAATTTCATCGATCCGTGTTTTGCGCGATTTTAGATATTGTAACAGTATTCATTGTCGGTGGGCGATTTACTTTGGTCTTTATCGAAAGAAAAAACCAGACTCAAGGATGATCAATCTATCACAGTTTTGAATATTCAATTCGATTCATCGAATCTAATTGTTATAGACAAGTGATATTAACAAAATGTACCCCTATTGCAAATTTTGCTTCAAAGTATATTTGTAACTTGAAATTGCTTGATTTTATCAACTCGACCATCTTGTATCATGAAAATTTGTTGTACGGCATAATTTGTTTGTTTTATAAACAAATTATGTGAACAGATGCATAGTTTAAGCGTTCATTGGCAGAAAGTAATCGTTTTTCTTTTGTAGTAACTTTAAATTATATGAGTCGTTAATAGGCAGAAAGTAATAGTTTCTTACAATCATCTTCAAGTTACGCAAGTGGTGATGTTTTTCGACGGAGAATTCTCGATCGATATTATTTGTTTCTGTTTCAAATAAATTCTATCAATAAATGCATCTTTTGACCATTTATGAATAGAAAGTGATCGTTTTTCTCTCTACTCGTCTGCAAATTACGTAAGTGTTGATATTCACTGACAAAGAATTGTCAATCGATATTTTTTTTTTTATAAACAAATTAACAATTATTCTTCATTTGGAGACGTAGAATAATGCAGTGTATTGCTGTATAGAAAATTACTTCGTTGAAAATTCGTTTTTTTTCTTTGTATTACATTAACTTTTTTACCTGAAAACTTAAATATTCCATTTTCGTGTGAAAATTGATCATTTTTATTTGAGAAGTCAAGTATTTGGTTAAAACGTCGTGTGTTTTGTGGACAATTCGTTCCTTGCTGGTACAAAATTAACCTTCTGGGTTCGAGATTCATCTTTTTATTCTTCTTTAATCATAATGTGTCCCCTAAGAGTTTACATGACTTCCATTTCTTACAACACTTCCTTCTACATGTTTTATGAAATCTTATCCTTACTATTTACAATTATTTACACCTATTTACATAAAATCTTATATCTAACGCCATAAATCTATTGTTGACGATAGCGCAATTTGGGACGTGTTAGCAAACGAGTGAGCGAGTGATCGAAAGCGAGAGTGCAAGCGAGAGAGAGCGGTAACGCAAACGCATCTTAATTTACTCATGCTATGACATAAACATTACTTACAATTCTTCACGCTTCTAATTTGAGCGACTTCCGTCTCCTTTTTCTTTCACTCCTCTTGTACCTACATTTTGCCATTTTTTGCATCCATTCTTTCATTCTTTTTCAGTTGCTGCCCTAGCATCCTCTAACTCCTTCATCCACTCTTCCCCCAAAACCATCCTCCCCTAAAATCCTTACCACATTCTCTTGCCAGCTTCCTTTATCTTCCATTCCTCTCCTACATCCTTCCCATACATGCTCCCATGTTTTCTCTTCCCATTCACATATTCTGCTCTTCCTGTTATCTTTCTTTTCCCAATACATACTTGCCCTTACCTCGTTTCTCAATCTAAATCTTGCTATTCTTGTCCATCTTTTCTCTCCGGATCCCTTTTCTAAATACTTTGGTACTCCTTCCTTTTTTATCTTCTTAAACCATATATTTTGATTCCTCAATCATCCCCCATCTTTCTATTAATTGTCTTTCTCTCTCCCTTTTTTCCACTTCTTCATAGTTGACTCCAGTCCCGTCTTCTATATTTCTAGCCTTAAAGAACTCCCTCCTTTCTTCCTCCCATCTCGTTAATTCAATCGTCCTCCCTCTTCTTTCTTCTACCTCCATCAAACCCCTTTCCCTCCCTCAGCTTCGTCTCAAAATTCCATACCCTCTTTCCTGCTCTAGTACTTAATTTATCCCTTTGCGCTTCTTCTCCCACCATATATCCCGGCGTCCTCCAGTCTACCCCTAGCGTCCACCTTATATACCTTTCTTGTAAACTTTCAATCTCTTGCCTTCCTTTCCATCCCCATATCTCTGCTCCATAACCTAGTACCGGCCATACCAGCGTATCAAATAACCACATTCTCCTTCTCCAATTTTTTTTAAATCTTCTTTTTCCTGTTCCCCATATCTGTTTCATTACCCCTGCTGCTTTTTTATCCTTTCTCTTATATGAGCTCTGTGATCTCCATTTGCTTGCAAGGTATATTCCAAATACTTAAACTCTTTTAAACCTCCTTATCTTTGTCTTTTTTACATTTAAATTCAACTTTTTTCCATCCAAGTATTTCTATAATCCGGTAATTAAGCCCGCCATCCCTTCTTCATCCTCTGCCATCAACACTATATCGTCTGCGTATGCCAGTGTATATATCTTTCCGTTCCCTATCCTAACTCCTCCCCACTCTTTTCTCTTCATTTCTTCATCCAAGTCTGATATTAATATATTAAATAAAAGTGGGCTCAGAGAACATCCTTGCCTTACCCCTCTCACCAACCAGAAACTATCTACCACTTGCTCTCTACCTTTACCTTGCTTCTTGTCTCTCTCAAAATTTCCGATACTCTCTTTATTAATCCCTCTCTTATCCCCTTTTTTACCAAAACTTTCTCTATCTCGCCTTGGTCTAATGAGTCAAACGCCGCCTCCAAGTCCACGAACACTGCTTTCATTGCCCCTTTTCTCCCTCTTAATCCGCTTATTTACTAAGTAGTTCAGAACGTATATATTGTCCATTACCCCCATCGCTTTTCTAAACCCTGTCTGACTCGGTGGCTCTATCTTTTTCCCAAAACTTCTTTTTTTTAACCTCTCCCCTTTGCCTTTCTTCACTATTGGTATCACTACTCCTTCTTTCCATAACTCTGGCCACCCCTCTCCTCTCCATACTCTATTGCACATTATCCATGCCCATTCCTTTAATTCTGCTCCTCCGTATTTCCGTACTTCATTTGGAATCTCGTCTATACCAGGTGCCTCTCCATCTTTTATCCTCCCTAATACCTTGACTATGTCCTCTCTTGTAATGTCCTCCTCCTCATCTGTTTCCCTACCATCTCTTCCTCCTTTCCTAACTTCCTTCTCTACCCCTCCTAGTAATTCCATAAAATATTTTTTCCATGCTATCATCTCAATATCCTGATTTACTTTTTTCCTTCTTCTTCACTCTTTATTTATCACCTTCCAAACCTCTTCTTCTGTCCTAGCCTTCTCCGCTTCTTCTTCAAACCTTTTATTTTCCTCCTCTTTTTTTTATCACACAACTCAGTATACTCCTTCTTCTTTCTCCTATATTCTTCTCCACTACTTGTACCTTTTCTCCATTTTCTCTCACTTCCTTCTTCTTCTGTTTACAATCCTCATCCCATCCACTTCTGTCCCCTCCTACACTAACTTCTTTTTTGCTAGTGCACTCTAATGCTTCTTTTATTTCTCCTACCATTATTAATATTTCCTCGTTTACATTTCCTTCCCCCATTTTCATATTCCTGAATTTTTCTTTGAACTGTTCTTTATCTTCCATTGACCAATCCCCTCTTCCTGCTCTTTTTACTTTTGTTTCCTTTTTAGCCTTTTTGTTATAACTCATTTCTCCCTCTACCGTCACTATTATGGGAAAGTGATCCGAATCTATATAG
>CAKNXH010058929.1:84922-147091 GCA_932178445.1 Andricus quercusramuli
CGTAGGTTTTTCATTATATACTCCCCCTTTAAATCGATATTTTGCTGAAGAAGGTGTCATTTTATCGTATGTAGTGGACCTTCTTTGAAATTCTGTCTCAAAATCGAAGAACTTTGGATCGGAATGACCTAGAGGGATATATTTTTTTCTTATTAAAGGAAAAACCTTTTAGATATAGAAAAATTATAGAGAAAGTCAGAAAAAAATTGAAATTTAAGAATTCTGAATCAGACTAAAATAAAATTCAAAATCTCATTTAACGTCCTATAATCGAGTCAATTTATAGAATTCCTGAAAATAAAACAAGAATTCAACGATAAAATTTGGACAACCACCACAAAATGCTCCTATTGCAATTCCTAAAAAACAAAATAAAAAAATTTGTTTCTTTGGACAAAAATAAAAAAGAGGAAAGAAAAATGAGAAGGCAACCAACCAAATCAACTCAGAATCTTAAAATCCTCTTTTTTATTTTTGTCCGAGGAAACAATTTTTTGTATTTGTTTTCGTAGGAATTGCAATAGGAGCATTGTGCGGTGGTTGTCCAAATTTTATCGTTGAATTCTTGTTTTATTTTCGGGAATTATATATATTGTCAGAAAAAAAATTATGACCTTGAAAATATGTATTGAAGATGGAATTTTTGCCAAAAAAAAATCGTTTATTTAATACCAAAAACGCATAGATCTTACATTTTATGTGCTATACATGTTTTTATATGAATTTTTGCATGCCCAATCCGAATCTGACATGTAAATCGTTTTAAGACAAAATCCAAAATGGCGGTGCCAATATGGCATACTAAAATTGTAAAACGAAACCGATTTGACTGAAATTTGCGACAAGGTGGTTTTTCAGGTCGCTGATTATAAATCCAAGGTCAAAATTAAAAAATTAAAATTGGCGGATACAATATGGCCGACAAAAATTGTAAAAGGAAACCGATTTGACTAAAATTGGCTACAAGGGTGTTTTCCAGGTCACTGATTTCAAACCCGGGGTCAAAATTGGAAAATTCAAAATGGCGGATCCAATTAGGTGGACCAAAATTATAGAATAAAATTTATTTGACTTAAAATAGCCTATCGGGGGGTTTGCAGGTGGCTGATTTGAAATCCAAAGTCAAAATTCCAGAATTTAAAAAAGCGGTCAGATCAGTCTTTTGCACACTCTTGGTCCACCATTCTGAATTTTTCTTTTTTGACCCCGGATTTGGAATCGGCGACCGGAATAACCCCCTTGTAGCCAATTTTAGTCAAATCGGTTTTCTTTTCCAATTTTACGTCCGCCATATTGAATCCGTCATTTTAAATTTTGTCTTGCAATGATTTACATGTCAGATTCGAATTGGGCATGCAAAAATCTGTATAAAAACATATATAATACATAAACTTAAGATCCAAGCGTTTTTCGTATTAAATAAACGATTTTTTTTTTTCAAAAATTCCATCTTCAGCACATATTTTCAAGGTAACAATTTTTTTTCTGACTTTCTCTATAATTTTTCTATATTCAGAAAGGCTTTTTCTTCAATTAAAAAAAATATCCCTCTAGGTCATTCCGATCCAAAGTTCTACGATTTTGAGACAGAATTTCAAAAAAGGTCCACTGTGCGCCGTAGTGACATCTGTGCTTTAAGCTACGTAGCTAGGGTTCAAAGCCCCCTGCCCCCCTGCGTAGATTAGCGTAGTATTTTCCACTACTCCCCCACACCCCTCTAGTGGCTATGTAGTTTATGGACGAGCCCTAAACCATCCCATCTCCCCTAGGCTCTTCAGCAACTCCTTTCCCTCCCCATTCAGTATCTTGTCTTTGGATTTTTTTCCTCGCTCTCCATCCCATTCCCTTCCTCTATCTCCTGTTCTCGCATTAAAATCACCTCCTATTATTAGCCTACTCTCTTGCTTATTTTCTTCCATCAGTTCTCTCATCTCCTCTGATTTCTCCTGCATATCACCGTTCACATAAACCCTCACTATCTTCCACCTCTCTCCTCCCACATTTATCTCTTCTACTATTAATCCTTCTTTATGTTCTTTCAACTTTTTTTCATCATTCTCCATTATACATTCGTTCCTTACTCCAATCACCATTCCTCCCATTGCTCTGCCCTTTTTATTCTTCCTCTTTGCATTTTGAACCTGCCATTTGTAACCTCTTGGTAATCTTTCCCTTACTCTTTCCCATCCCTTTTTATCTAGCCACGTCTCCATCATTACTACTACATCCCATTGTGTCAAGTTTCTCATGAAATCTCTATCCTTCCATTCTAAGCCTGCTATATTCCAGTAGCATACCCTCCGATCTCCCCTACTTTCTTTTTTCTTCTCTTTTTGTTTCTCACTATTTCTTATTTATTTACCTCTTGTTCCTTTCTCTCCTAGTTTTCCGATACCTTATTTTTTAATATATCTTCCCTGTCCTCGTCCCAATTCCACCATACACCATCTTTCTGTATTCTCCCATACTTAACCCCTTCGTTGGCAGAGAGAATTCGACCAAAAGTGTCCAAAATGGCAGGAAAATTTGTTGTCATAAAAATTTGTATCCTGGGCTTTTTGGGGTCGCTGAGTCTGAATCTGAAGTGAAAATTCAGAAATTCAAAATGGCGGATCCAATACGGCGGACGAAAATACAAAAAAAAGACTCGATTTGGATAAGTCTTGGTACTTACGGATTTTAGGAGTCGCTGAATCCGAATCTACGATGCCAACAGTAGGATCTACTTCGTATGGTTTAGTTCGCCATTTTGGTTTCGCCACTTTCAATTTCGAAGATTCGAGTTCAGCGACCCTCAAAACCCGTAAATACCGAGATTTATCAAAAGCGAGCAGTTTTTTTGTATTTTCGTCCGCCATATTGGATCCGCCATTCTAAATTGTCGAATTTTGACTTCAGATTCGGATTCAGCGACCCCGAGAACCCCCGAGTGAGACTTGAATGCAAAATCGGGGTAAGTTAAATAGGGAAAAAGAAGATTGACGCATTTTGCAACAATGCCACGCAGAGCACGGAAAATTTTGACGCATTGTGCGTCAATGCTAACGAAGGGGTTAAGCCACGTTCTTTTTCCCTTTTTTCTTTCCTCTTCCGCTATTTTCCTTAACTTATACTGCATGTTCCTTTCTACCCATGCCAAATCATCCTCTATTCTCTCCGAGCGTCCATATAAAACCCTCTTCTTTGTCATCATTGCCCTCTTATGTTCCCATTTCTTTAGTATTACTAATACCATTCTCTCAACTCTTCGCTCTTCTCTTCCTACACTTCGCTCTTCCTCTATCTCTACCTTAGCATAAATCCTTTTTAGTACTTCTTCCACACCTTTCCATCAGCTCCTTCCACTCTTATCTTGGACCCTTTATCACTATGTTTCTTTTTCTTTCTTCTCTCTCTTTCTTTTCTATTCTTTGTTTTATTTTTCTCAGCCTTTCCTTCTTTTTATTCCCACTCCCCCCCCCCCCCCCCCCCTCAAAACTCACGGTATGAACTTTCAATTTTTTTTATTCCACCTTTCAACTCATCTATCTTTTTATTAGGCTCTTCCTCCTTCTCTAGCCTTTGCTCCAACATCTGTATCCTTTCCTCTAGCTTTTCCCTGACTTCTTTCCATTTCTTTATTTCTTTCCTAAGTTCGGCCATTTCCCGTCTAATTTATTTCCTAATTTCCTCCACCCTTTTCTCCTGCCTTTCTTCATACATCCCCATCACTTCTATCATCATTTCGCGCGTTTCTTTTAACCTTTCCATTTCCATCGGATCTTTAGCCTCAGCTCTATCTCTTTCTGTCCCCTTATTTTTCTCATTCTTCTCTACCAAATTATGTTTTTCCGGCGGCGTTCTGTACATTTTTGGATTTTTCACGCTTGACCCTATATCTTCCTTGTCTTCACTGCTTCCCCTATACCCTCTCTTCCTTTTAATGAATACCTCAATCGACCCCAGGCTCTTCGCCCTCAATCTATCCTTTTCTACCGTTTCCTATACTTTCCCCTTGACCTCCTTCCTTTGTTCTCCCCTTTTGGTGTACTGAAAACTTCCTGATTTGAATCCCTGCTTTCCTTGACAGTATTCGCTCCGTTAGTCATGAATCCAATTCAAACGATCGCGCCTCCTATCGTTCTCTGTCTCCATTTATCGTCTCGTCTACCTGCCTTGCCTTTCTCCTTCTCTACCCTGCCCTGCTACGACCAACCTTATCCTCCCACCCTGTCACAAACCTCAAACCCCACTCAACCTCAACTTCCACCCAAATCTGTCCTGATCCTCAAAAATATTCTCACCGACTTGCTAATCTTTCAATCTCTCAAACAATCCCTCACAAACCAACCCCTCTACATACATCCACAATCCACTCACTTCTAATTTCACCACAATTTTCAGAAAAACTCAGCAACAAATTTCACCGCTGCCACACACTTTCACGCGGGAAACGGAAGTCTCATCTTTTTACTTTCAAATTCAATCTATATATTGTGATGCTTTTTTTTGCTGAATTCATCTGTTCTTTATTATAAAGTACATTCTTTTTTGTTTGATGTATCAACTACTACATTTTTATTTTCAGAATTCATCTTCGTTTTCATAAACATTAGCTTACTTACTTGAAAGGTTTCCGTTGAAGATTCATGATTTTAGTTGAAAATACGTCAATTTGGTTTTAAAATGTGACTACTTCTTTTATGATTATTCTTTTTTCTTTTGAGTTATTTTTTAACTTAAAAATTTTACTAACCCAGTCACATATTTCATCATTTGAGTTGAAAATTCATCTCCTCGGTTTTACTTTTTCGAATGAAAATGTAACTATTCAATTTTTGGTTCACAATTTATCTTCTATTGTTCAAAATTCGTATTTTAATGAAAAAAAGAGTTCATTGGTTACAAATTGATGTCTTTCTATTCAAGGATAAACTATTTGATTAGGAATTTGCCTCTTCCATTTGATAATTTATCATTTTAGTCAGGGCTGAGATTGTAACCAAAAAGGTTGGGAGGCCCTAAGTTGGTGACTAGTTGACATTTTCTTTTTGACTGAAAATGTAAGTATTTCACTTGAATATTTCATCTTTGTACTTAAAAATTTATCTCTCCGTTTGCACATTCCAGCTGAAAATTTAACTATTTAATTTTTGGTGTACAATTTATCTTTTCTGGTCAAAGTTCGTTCTTTCTGTCGAAATTAATGTACTTGCTTGAAAATTCAACGTAGTTACCAATTCATCTTTTTTTGTTTAGAATTAACCTATTCCACTTGAAGATTCATAATTTTACTCAAAAATTCATCAGTTTGGGGTTTTCTAACAGAAAATTTAACTATTTCATGTTTTGCTTGAAATTGATAATTTTCAGTTGAAAATTCAACTATTTTGTTTGAAATTGGCTTCTCCAGTTGAAAATTTAACTATTTCGTAGACCATTCATGTATTTAATTGGAAATTCGTATTTTTGACATAAGACAATCGATCTTCTCCATACAAAATTCAATTCCTTCCATTAAAATTTATGTGTGTCGTTGAAAATGCAATGTTTGTACTTATACAATAAACGATTGCAAGCGGTTTCGATTGAATCTAATATGCTACCCACACTAATTTTACCTAGATATGTGACGTGCGCCGAAGAAAGGGGGCTTACACTGGAAAGCAAGATTTTTCAAGACGAGCGGTCGAAGTCGACCCGATAGACGCGACTTTTAGGAGAGAGGGAAGACTAAGGAAATCTTCCGTCTCCACTTGCCACTAAATTCTCACGCATATAGCGGCGCTGCTCATGGACGGGGTATAGATGAGACGCGGAGATATAGTGGTGAGTGGTGCGGGGTGTTTCACGGGATCTGGGGCTCTCGAGCGAAAGCACGATTTCTCGGGTACCTATCAACTCAATTATTAGCAATAATAACGCTCGGAAATTTTTTTCGATGGTTTCATTAAAAAGAGCAACTCAAAAACTATCGAAAGGCGTAAAAACCTCGATTTCGATTTTTTGAGAGTAAGCCCCCTTTCTTCGGCGCACGTCGCATATGAATAATTGTGTTTTTAGTATTATTGAATTACTTTAGTAATCGATGGTTCTAATATGTTAGAGGATATCTCGTTACATAATTTACCAACGTTTTCTACATTAGGCATAATAACTGGAGAAACTGAAAAACAGATTATTTTCAATGAGCTTGCGAAATTGTATACATATACCTGAGCAAAACTTGGGATCATGGAAAAGCCAGGTCAGCGGATTCTTCGTCGTAATTGTATCGATTTCCGCTTGCGTGAGTTCCTTTATTAACATCTTTGGGAACACGTTGTTTAGAATGTGACCATACCCCTGTCCTCCAAAATTTATCTGAAATACTTCCTTTCTCTAAATGCCCAAACTGTGCACTTGTTTATAGAAAAAAAAATCTTATCGATTGACAATTCTTCATCACTAAACATCACCACTTTTACCATTTGAAGACGGTGAGGAAGAGAAACTATCACTCTCTGTCTACAAACGACCAAATGATGCATTTGTTTATATAATTTGTTAATAAAAAGCTATGCATTTGTTTATAAAATTTGTTTATAGAAAAAACTGATATGGATTGACAATTCCTTGTCACTGAATATCACCACTCATGTAATTTGAAGACGAGTAGAAAGAAATACGATTACTTTCTATTTATAAATGGTCAAAAGATGCATTTATTGATAGAATTTATTCCAAACAAAAACAAATAATAATAAAAATATCACCACTTGCGTAACTTGGAGATGATTGTAAAAAAACTATTACTTTCTGTCTATAAATGACCAAATTATGCATTTGTTTAAAAAAATTTGTTATGAAAAAAAGTAATATCGATTGACGATTCTTCTTCAGTTATTATCACCGCTTATGTAATTTGAAGACGAGTAGAAAGAAAAACGATCGCTTTCTATTCATAAATGGTCAAAAGATGTATTTATTGATAGAATTTATTTCAAACAAAAACAAATAATATCGATCAAGAATTCTCCGTCGGAAAACATCACCACTTGCGTAACTTGGAGACGGTTGTAAAAAAAACTATTACTTTCCGTCTATAAACGACCAAACTATGAATTTGTTTATAAAAAAATTAATATCGATTGACAATTCTTTATCACTGAATATCACCACTTATGTAATTTGAAGACGATTAGAAAGAAAAACGATCACTTTCTATTTATAAATGGTCAAAAGATGCATTTATTGATAGAATTTATTTCAAACAAAAACAAATAATATCGATCGAGAATTCTCCGTCGAAAAACATCACCACTTGCGTAACTTGAAGATGATTGTAAAAAAAACTATTACTTTCCGTCTATAAACGACCAAACTATGCATTTGTTTATAAAAAAAGTAATATCGGTTGATAATTCTTTGTCAGTGAATATCACCACTTATGTAATTTGAAGACGAGTAGAGAGAAAAACGATCACTTTCTATTTATAAATCGTCAAAAGATGCATTTATTGATAGAATTTATTTGAAACAACAACAAATAATATCGATCGAGAATTCTCCGTCGAAAAACATCAGCAGTTGCGTAACGTGAAGATGATTGTAAAAAACTATTACTTTCTGCCTATAAACGACCAAACTGCATTTGTTTATAAAATTTTTTTATAAAAGAAGTCATATCGATTGACAATCCCTCGTCACTGCATATTACCACTTATATAAGTTGAAGACGTGTAGATGAAAAACGAACACTTTCTATCTATAAATGGTCAAAAGATGCATTTCCTTATAAAATTTGTTTATAACAAAAACCAATAATATCGATTGACAAGTCTTCCTCAATAAACATAACCACTTGCGATATTTGATGATGATTATAAAAAAAAGTATTACTTTCTGTCTATAAATGACCAAACTATGCATTTGTTTATAAAATTTGTTTAGAAAGTAAACAAATAATATGGAATGACCAATCTCAATAACTACATATTACCACTCATATTATTTAAAGTTACTAAAAAAGAAAAACGATTACTTTCTGCCAATGAACGCCTAAATATGCATTTTTTCACATGATTTGTTTATAAAACAAAAAAATTATACCATACAACAAATTTTCATGATCAAAGATGATCGAGTTGATAAAATCAAGCAATTTCAAATTACAAATATACTTTGAAGCAAAACTTTATATATGTTTACATTTTGTTAATATCACTTGTTTATAACAATTAGCTTCGATGAATCGAATTGCATATTCAATGATTATGAATTGATTAATCATCCTCACGTCTGGTTTTGTCTTTCGATAAAGAGCAAAGTATATCGCCCACCGATAATGAATACTGTTACAATATCTAAAATTTCGCAAAACACGGATCGATGAAATTTTATTTCGCTGATAAAATTTGAAGATGAGATAATTTGAAACGAAAAATGAAAAAAGGATTTGGAAAATCGGTAAATATTCTTAAGGGGGGGGGGCGCGCCCAAGGGTTTGCACTTTTGAAAAATCGATTTTTTTTGTATTTTCTTATAATCAAACATCTTAAGAATATACTCCCAAAATTTGAAGTCGATCAGAGCAAAACTCTCGATGTTATTGACTGACTAGTTAGTCTCCTCTCCTTTAAAACTGTACCTCCGACAGCTGCAGGCGGTCAGAAAGGCACTATATAAAACACTATATAAAACATACATATATAAAATATATACATTATATAATGGTAACATTGAAGCTGCAGCAGAGAGTCTACTCTATGGAGCTGGAATCGATGATTTAGTGCAAGTTGAAAAAAAACAACATTTTTTTCACTTTTTTAGGTATTACGCATTTTTCTCAAAACCACTTTTTAGAAGTCCGTGATCACTGCCATTTAAAAACTACATTACCGATTCATTTCAAACTTGGTACACGCTTTCTACATATAAAATACCTTCCCCCAACGTTCTGTTTTAGAATTTTTTTTACATTAAGGGGGTTTTCTACTAACAAAATGGCGGAATTTTTCGTAAGAAATAGCAGTTTTCACTTCAAATGACCACTAAAAATTTTAAAATGAAAAAAATAATAATCAGAGAACGTTGGGGAGAGGATTTAATGATACTTTGACTAAATTTTAATGGATTTTGATTTCCGATCATTTTCAGTTGAGATACAGTGATCACCGCAAATCGTCTATTTCTAAAGACGTTCTTGGAAAAGCTCCGTCACCGGCTTGTTTGTCGATATTTTTGCATCTAAAAAATTTAAAATGTTGCTGAAACTATACACCTAATAATGTACAAAAGGTTTAAATGAATTTGCTCAATCCATATTTATAAAAAAAAATCACAAAAAATGTGTTTTTTTTCACGCTAAACCCCTTATCCCCCCCCCCCCCCCCTTATGTTGAAGGTAGTCTCAAATAAAATGCAACATTACCAAAACTCCCAACAGAAATTGAACGGGTGAACCGATTTTTTTCTATCTTTTTTTAATCGTCTCGTAATTATGTAATGAACCTAATGCAGCATATAAAAATTCAATGTATGCATATTTTAATAATTATCAATTTCGTTCAAGCGACTCGAATCTAATTTACGAGCGACTCCCTGGGTTCAGCATCTTCGAAAACCGTCACGGTGAATTAGGATAAATTCCTTTTGAGATTCGGAGCGCCTGTTTTCGGTTTAACGGGGGTACTTTCCCTGTGGCGGATTGCTCGTTTACAGGCGCAGAAATGAACCACATTTTCGATTAATTAAAAAAAAAAAAAAATCTGTCCGCTTCGCGGGCACATTCTCATCGCGCGCTTCGCGCGATTTGGGCGTCGCGCTTCGCGATTTGTATTTGATTTCAAATCAAGAATAATTATATAAATTAAGCGACAAATTTCATTAGTTAAAATGTTATTTTAGATTTTCCGTTTTTCAAAAAAGTTATTTCTTTCATTTTGAATATATTCTTACAACGAAAATGGATTTTTCCAAAGTTTTCCAAAAATTTGATTTCTTTTACTGTCAATGTTATTTTCACGAATAAAATAAAAACTACGCGTCCTATCGAAACATGATGGATAACAAATTTGTACCTCTTCTTTGAATGAACAAATGTTGTCTTGGTCATGTTTTTCGTAGCTTGTGTTATTCGTCTAAAATTTTTTATTTTTTATTTTCAATGCTGTTTTTTATGAATAAAACAAAAACTACGCGTCATATCAAAAAGTGAATAATAACAAATTTGTAGATCTTTTTTAGGTGCATAATTTTGGTCCAGTCATCTTTTGTCGTATCTTGCATAGTTTCACAGCAAAATGGAATTTTTGATTTCTCATTATTTTGTTGTGCGATCAGAATTTAAATTTTTTATTTTTTGAAAAATTCAAAAAGTTATTATGAAAATATTGCAAGGTGTTCAAAAATCAACGTTTTTCTTCTCTTGACTTTTTTTCATAACGTGCGTTTTTCGGCTTAAAATGTTCATTTTCGTTTGTTTTTTGGAATTTTGAAAATGCTATAACTCTGGTAATTTTTTTTTATCTGAAAAGGTCATTAGGATATTTTTTTCCTCTTTTTGCTTACTACTAACAACCGTCCATAGAACTTCCAAATCCTCAAAAAAAGTGTTCTCAAAAATTTTCAAAATGTGCTCACTTTTTGAATTTTCATCCGAAATAGCTGGTTAACGAACTTGTTCTTTCTTTTTAGGCCCTAAAAAAGTGTGCCAAAGCACAACCCAATCGGATTATTTTTTCGAAAGTTATCGTGCCTACAGACAGACAGACAGACAGCCAGACAGACAGACAGACAGACAGACAGACAGCCAGACAGCCAGACAGACAGACAGACTGACAGACTGACAGACACCTTGGTAAAAACCTTTTTTTCTGGCTCAGGGGGTCTCAAAACGTGGAGATTTGATGAAAACCGACCAAGTCAAATTTTACATAAAACCAATACCTTCTCATTAGAATGAGAATGTAACAATACAATTTTTCGAAAAAAAGAGACTGATACAATTCATACGTTTAGCGGGATTCATGTCAGAACGAATTCATGGGCTGAAAATCAAGACTGGCGAAGCGCCTTAAGCGGACATCCGAACAAGAAAATTAAATTACTAACGTGCCGGAGTGTTATCCGGCTCTATCCGGAATTTGGTCAGAAAATAAATTGGCTGGCGGATGCATATGACATTTGAATGCAGTGAAGTTTTCAGCCCTCGCCATTGTACCGTCTCTGCTAACTCCGACGCCAAACTTGCATTCTTGTATCATAAAATGATAGCTTGTGTATCGTTAAAACATTGTTTGATACCTGTGAGCAGTATTGGCTATTTGCAAAACTTTGAAATAAAGTTGGAAATAACTACCAGCGCAAGAGGAATATCAACATATATGGAAAAATCTAAGTGTAGATTAATTTAATCTTTACGTAAATGAAGATTACAAAGATTCAGAAAGTAAAGAATTATTATAATTAGGTTATAATTAGTTATAATTATAATTAGGTTATAATTAAAGGTTATATATATAGGTTATAATTTGGTTAGTTTGCAAAGCAGCTCTAAGCTGTACCTCGGCCCTTTAAGTGCCCTTCCATTAATATTTTCTGAATACTTTGTATATGTTGCTGGCATCATAATAAAGATCTATTATTATTATTACTATAAACTTTTATTGTTTATGACATACACGCGAAAAAATAATATAAGCTGTCTATCGATACCAGTTATCTTAGTAGTGCAGCTATTCAAATTGCTCACGCCACGAAGGAATAGTAAGACGTGATATCTCCAGTGCTTGAAGGTAGACGACAGTGGGACTTGAAACCTCCTTATTTTTCTTTCGATTATTTACTTTTTTGTTCCGTCTATGGACGCGAACAAAAATCTACAGACATCCCATCCGCTAATCCATACGTACGGTTGCTCTGCGGTATCTTTGGATGCAGTCAGTCTCCTGGATCTCCAGGTTTGATCCCTCCTTGCGCCTAAACAATGGCGATCTCTTTACCAACCAATCTCCATACAAGATTTCTGTAGCCTGCACGACGATGGCCCTTGATCTGATGAAGATGTCGTTGAATCTGGGGTCGCAGCTCTCGTGGGGCAATGCGTCAATCTATTTACAGATTTCCTTTCTCTGCCCAACCAGCTCACTTGGAGTTAGATAGGCCTCAGAATAACCCGATGCGAGGGCAACTCCCACGAGGCGTTGTTAGACATCTGTACGAAAGTAAGGCCGCCTGTTTCTACAGCCTTTAGCCGTTTCGACTCCCTGTTTGAATCAGTGTAGCCAAGCAGGAGTTGCTCCAGATGATGCTGCCATACTCGAGACTCCTTGTGAGGAGCCTGATGTGCTTCTTTAGAGCCGCTATATGCGGACCTTTTTTCTGGGCACTGTTAAGGTTTTTCCTCTTCACAGAAATCCCAATCAACTTTTCCTTAACCGCAGAAACATGGTTGTTGTTATCGATGTTGATGTTCTATAGCTCTTCTTGTAAGGTGAACCCTGTGAAGCCGCCCATATTTGGTGGTTGGTTAGATGATGGCATTGTGTCACACGTTACTAGGGAAATAAAGAACACCCCGTGCAGAGCCCCGCTTGCAGGGGTAGGGCCTCCCTATTAAGGGATTCAACCTAGTATCCCAAAGTCTCAGTTCAAGACATCTCCTTTGTCTTCCGCCATGTCTGCTACAACTCCAACTCTCCCGTCTGCTGTGTAAGGTCATCCGCGGCTGATACTGGATTCCAAGAACCATTATTGTGCAATGTCATTTCGCGTAACTCTCCAACCCTTCCTTACCTTCTAAGACAGAAGAAGCAAGAATGAATGACGCACGCACTCCATTTTTACGCACTAAGGAAGACCCTGGGGGAATTTATGTAAGATGCGTAAACAATTTTCATGCTCGCCATTGGGTTTAATATATGAGACTATCCCCGAATATTCCATTGGTGTGCTTCAACCTCATCAACGTGTCCTTACAGATAGTATCAATGTGATTTAGCAGCCGAAGTCAGCAGGGCTACTCCATAAAAACTGATCAGACCATAATTGGTTCCGAATCATTCGGACAGGAGAAATCTTAGCTAGATCAGGCTTGATTAAGTTGCCTTGCTTAATTTGGCCGCCAAAGCACATTGAAACTGGCCCTACGAACGGAACAATGAGACTAAGCCACACCAGTGGAATAGTCCTGGATAGGCTATTGTGACAAATAGAATGAAGGACGCAATAAAACAGCGGCATTTAACATTAATGTTGATAACAACTAAGCGACAGTTTCATTTTCTTAGATGGCAGTTGCTTCCAGTGGGACCCTGAGGTGGTTGTTTAACCTATTTTTTGAAATTATATATAGAGCAACTGTTATCTGTGAAAGTAACAGTGCCTTCCAGTAAAACAGTGGTAAATTACACTTATTGTCACGTCTCACAACCGTGAGATGGGTGGCACGATGAAACTACGACGACAGGCCAGCGAAACCCTCGTATGTCTTGAGGACACGAAGCGACTTAAGGATGACAGCTTTCTGCATGCATCTCGCAAGTGCCTTGGCACCCATCGCTGGGAACTTCTTGACATGAAATGCTGTCACAGTATACTAAGGTGAAAATGTCACCGTCATGGCATGCGAAAATGAAACCCTCTACATGGTGTCCCAGTACTCAAAGTACGTTTCTATATTTTTCAATTCCTCATAAAAAATAAAGTCAAGAATAATAATCAACATTTGTTATAAAGTTAATAATTATTGAGTAATTAACAATTGAAGATTACCCAATCAGAGACACGCGTTAGATGGACAAAAGTGCATGTGTCATTGACGAGAGCGTGTGCGCCAAAAAGCTGAGGCCGTGTAAGGTACGTAATTTAAAATTTTTAGGAGGTTCTAAATGTCAATGTGGTAACTTCACACGGCAACTGAGCGACGAGAGATATTAAATCGTAGAAAATATGTTTCCTTTAGAATACACGTTGAATTATTTTAACTTCCTTCGAGTATTCAGAATTCTGTAGAATTCAAAGAGATTCTCAGAATTCAAACTTATTTTTAGAGTTCAAACGAATTCTTAGAATTCAAATGTACACCTTTGTATTCTTTTAAAGTCTTTTTAAATTCTCTTGAAATCTTCACAATATACCCTGAAATATTTTAAATTTCTCCTAGCCTATTATATTTTCTGAATTCTACTGAATTCTCTTAATTCCACTAAATTCTCTGTAATTCTCCCAAATTTTTCTCATTCATCTGAATTTTCCGAATTGTTATGAATTTTCTGAATCCTTTTGAATTGTGTGAATTCTTCTCAATTTTCTGAACCCTTTTCAATTCTCGGAAATCTTTTGCATTCTCTGAATTTCTTTCGATTCTCTCAATTCTTCTCAAATTCTCTAAATTCTTTTGAATTTTTTTCAACTTGATGAAGTCTTCTGAGTTCTCTGGATTCTCTGAATTCTTCTGAATTCTCTGAATTTCTTCGAATTTTCTAAATTCTCCAAATTCGTCTGAATTTCTGAATTCTATCAAATTTTCTTAATTCTTTTGAATTGTCTAAATTCTTTCAAATTTACTGAACTCTTGAATTCGCGGAAATATTCAAATTCTCTTAATTCATCTGGTTTCTCTTACATCATTCTTTTTGAATTCCCTAATTAATTTGAACTCTGTGAATTCTGCTGAATTCTCTAAATTCCTCATAAACATCTAAATCATCTTTAATTCTTTCATTCATTATCCTAATTATAATTCAATTGTAATTAGCCAATTGATCGTACCGCACTGGTACACGCATGTGCGAAAAATTTCCAACTTACTTTTTCCTGGATTGCAGTTTTAACTATGCACACGGCTCCAAAGAATTATTATTGAACAAAATCCTTACTGATATGTTGTGCTTTACTTTACTTCAAATATTTTTCACTAATTAACGAATCTAATTAAAACCGTCGTCAAACATAGTCGACCAGAATAAAAATTCTATCGAAAAAAGTATCTCGGAAATTGTTCATACAATTTTGATACAATTTTTGATACGTAACATAAAAAAATGTGATTTATACATATTCACATACAAAAAAATTTGAAATCTCCAATTTTAATCCCGTTATCGAGTTTCGCACTTTATTTCCCGTGATAATAACGAGTTTCGTAAATTTTAAACACTTAGCCTTTGTTTAAAAATACTTGAATGTTTAATGCCATAATTAGACTTCCTTCGTTGCCTTCTCTAATCAAAAAACTACCCAAAAAATCTTTAAAACATCTAGTCCAATGTGTAGTAAAAAGCTACCCAAGAACTTTAAAAATATATATTTCAAAACTGCGACTCAAGATGAGAACCTATCTATTGTCTTTTTGATTCAAAAAAGTATGCGAAAAAGTTGTAGAACATCAATTTTCATAATTATTTTCTGAAAATCATGAGAATTGTAAATAATTTCAAACTTCGGTGGCATTGGCCTATTTTTAAAAATAGGTAAAAGTTTTTCTTCAAAATAACACATTTACATTCTATTTCATGTTCGAAAAACTATTTAAAAAACGTTTGAAACATGAATTCCATTCATGTGACTGAAACTGATGCATTATTTTTAGAAAGCGATGAGAAAAAATAATGTCCATTTTTTCTGACTTTTGGCCTCATTTAAAGAGTAGATAAGAGGTTGTCCTGAAAATGAGGTCTTGTTTTTTGCCTTCCTTTTGTGAAAAACTACCTCAAATATTTTTGAAGCATGAATTCACATCATGCTACCGGGAGCAATGCATTATTTTCTTAACATAATGAGTATTGCAAATAATTTCCAGCTTCTGCGGCATTTGGCTTATTTTTAAAGTAGGTAAGTGTTTGTCGTCAAAAAATACCTTGTCTGTTGCCTTTTTGATTGATCAACTACACACGAAAAAAGACTTCTGAAACTTAAATTTCAATCATGCGAGTGGAAGTAATGCATTATTTCCTGAAAATAATGGGAAGTTTCAATACTTTACAACTTTCCGTACTTTTGCCCCCTTTTTTAAAAGTGATGAGAGTCTGTTGTCAAGGCGAGAAGTTATCTGTTGTCTTCCTTTTTCAAAAATCTATGCAAAAAAGTTTTAAAGAATAAATTCCAATAATCACCAGAAGCAATGCATTGTTTTCAGAAAATCATAAGAAGTGTAAAGAATTTCCAGTTACGGTGACATATGGCCTATTTTTAAAAATAGGTCAATTTTTTCATCAAATCAAGACTTTCTCCATTGTCTTCTCTAATGAAGAAACTACAACAGAAAATTGTTTAACTTAAATTTCAATCACGCGACTCAAAACAGTGCATTAATTCCTGAAAAGAATGAGAAGTTCAAATAATTGGCAAATTCGCTGACTTTTGGCCTCTTTTAGAATATAAACAACAATTTTTATTTAGAATAAGACTCTGTCGATTGGCTTTTTTGTTCGAAAAGCTACCTCAAAATGGTTGAAAATAGCATTACAATCATGCAACTTGAGGCAATGCATTATTTTCTGGAAATTATGAGAATAGTAAATAATTTTCAACTTCGGTGATATTTAGCCTATTTTTTAAAAAAGGTGGAAGTTTTTCGTTAAAATAACACCTTTTCATGCGACTGGAAGTGATGCAGTATTTTCAAGAAGCGAGGAGAAGTTTCAATAGTTCCCAACTTTGCTGATTTATTGCATGTTTCAAAAAATGGACAAGAGTTTGTCGTGAAAATAATAACCCTTTTTGTTATCTGCCCTGACAAAAAAAAAGGACCAAAAAAGGTTTTAAAACATCAGTTTTAAACATGCCGCCAGTGGCAATGCATCATTTTCTGACAATCGTGAGAAGTGTAAATAATTTTCAACTTCGGTAGTATTTCGCCTTTCTTAAAAAATAGGTAAGTATTTGTCATCAAAATGAGATCTTGTCTGTTTTCTTTTCTAATTAAAAAAATACCAAAAAAACTTAAAAAATATTAATTCTAATTATGCCGCCTGGAAACATGTATTACTTTCAGAAAATCATGAACTTGAATTCTAAATAATATAAAATATTCGAAGTAAGTTAAAATAATTTAACGTTTATTTCAAGGATTTGAAGAGAATGTGGAATATTAAAAAGATATAAAGGAGTTCAAATTAACTCAAGGTGTATTATAATTATTTCAAGATAATTAAACAAAAAACATGAATAAAAATTCAGTGATATTACGAGAATTCAACAAATTAGACCAAATTAAAGAGCTCAGAAAATTTCAAAAGGATCCCTAGA
The DNA here is from genome assembly GCA_932178445.1 of Andricus quercusramuli. Lineage (NCBI taxonomy): Eukaryota > Metazoa > Arthropoda > Insecta > Hymenoptera > Cynipidae > Andricus > Andricus quercusramuli. Next base: position 102,134 of record CAKNXH010058929.1, read on the forward strand.
ATGGAGAAAATCGACAGAATTCCGAAAAAGTCAGAGAATTCAGAAGAATTTAGACAATTAGGAAGAATTCAGAGAATTCAGAAGAATACAGAGAATTCAGAAGAATCCACAGAACGCAAAAGAATTTAGAGAAATTTCAGAAGAATTAGGAGATTCCAAAAGATTTCCGAGAATTCAAAAGAGTTCAAGAAATTTAAAATAATTCAGGAAATTCAGAAGAATTCAGAAAATTTATAAGAACTCAAAGAATTCAGAAGAGTTCAGAGAATACAAAAGACTTGAAGACTCTCAAAATAAAACATGGTGTGTTAAACTAATTGAACGTGTGAATATGCACGAATGACATGCAGAACCTCCTGCAAAGTTGAAGTTACATGGCCTCAACTTTTTTGCTTACAAATTCTCGTCAGAGCCACATGCATTGTCGTCCATCTAACGCGTGCTTCTGAATGGATATTCTTTAATTGTTATTTACGTATTAATTATTAATTTTACAACAAATGTTTATCATTATTTTCGGCTCTATTTTTTCTGAGGAATTTTAAAATATAAAAATGTACCTTGAGTACTGGGATACCCTATATACCTGAATCAATCCCCGTTGATCCAGGGAAAGCAAAAGCCAGCTTCTCCGACAAGGACTATTTTACTACATTTCTGTGAATGTTCCCGTGCATTTTCTTGTCAAGTAGCTGTTGGTGAAATTTTTAAATATCTGCTTCCTTTACTTCGGCGTTTAAAATTGAAGCATCTAAATGGAGTGATGCACTTTCCTCACTTCTGTATAATCGCGGAAAAAACGAATTGATGTGCAAGCTTTTATGCATATGCATGCTTTTACGTGCCTGTATCTGCTTTGGAGAGACTCCTACACTTATGTTACGTCCTGAATAAGTATTTGAAGAACGCCCAGTTGTGCATAGGTATCTTTAGTGTTGAGCTGTCTAATGACACTTATATCCACAAGCTCAGGTCCTTGGGAACGTCAATAATCTTTTCAGTCTTCAGCTGAATTTTGGCACACTTGTCCAATCCAAAGTCCATCCCAATCTCTCCTATGTACTTCTTGACGATATGTAGAGCAGTGTAAGGATTGCTTTCACCAATGACATAATTTCATAGGTCCTCCATGTAAAATACATGAGTGACCTCATGCTTGCGATGATGAGTGTCGCTACAGAGGTATCCAGAAGAACTCTATATTGCGAGAAAGAGAGGCTTGGATTTTCGACAGAAACAGTGTGATCACTGGAGAGGAGCTTCGGGTCAGCGAGGAACTGTTGATTCTCCCTGATATACTTGTCTCTCTTCTGAATTCTCCTCCTTGAGTCAGATAACACCCTCGTGCTGTCAAAAATCTGCTGCTTGTTTGTCAGCAGCTTTGACTTCTTCAGTGTATGATTATAGATCCTCAGTTCTTGGGCGAACTTTCGAAACCTTTCCTTGAACGGTCTACCCGATGTTATGTAGTCAATCACACATTAAACACGGGACACATTCTATCTTGCCCATACAATCTTCTTGTTTTGTTGATGCAAGCGTCTTTCAATCATTTGATCCATCGTCAATTTTGGCCTTCGATTCGAATCACTCAAAGCTCTTGCAGCACCATAAACCGAGCAATTGATGGTCCAGGGGTCCGACATCTGAGAGATATGCTCGCGAAGAGAGGCATCCATTTCAGCCAGATCTTGTGCCCTAGGAAGAACCTACATGTCAATGTTCTTCATTGTCCTGAAATCGCTATCATCTCTCATAAAATGTCTGCTTTTTGCGGTTGGTCTTAATATTGCTTCCTCATCTTCGTCTGTAGCTTGTTCAAGCAGCTGTTGTGAAAGCGCTCCGCGTACATATTCATTTTTCCAGAGGTGGGTACGTTGATTTCGCAATAATTGAATCGAAACGTGCTGAAACATTGGTGTTTCTGGCACCTCAGAGTGTGCACACGCGTCATATAACCTCTGCGAGCAGGGATAATGCTGGCATTGTAGCAGTACAGCAAGTCATCCTTGAGTTAACTCGCCCACTCAATGTGAACGTTTCGCCCATTCGCCGTCGTGTTTCCATTTGAATTATTTTCAGCACCCTAAACTGTAGGGTGATCGGCACTGTTTGCCGACGGATTGTCGACTTTTCTGCGCGTTCGATCATTTTGAACCGCATCTAAAACTTTTTGGTGTGCTAGTGGTGTTATTGTTGTTCCCACGAGAAGCTGAATATGGTTACAATAATTGATAAGCAGTCGCGGACTATTGTCCAGGGGTGGTCGCGAAGGAATAAAGCCTGAGCGGAGGCGAAAAAACCGTGCCGAAAGCTGAATGACACCTGGGTGAGGTGCCTCAAGCGGTGACTATGGGATACCGGACAACCTCTCAGAGTATGCAGTCTCATCCTTGCACGCAGGGCTCTACAAGGATAGACGCACCCTTTCCCAAGATTCTCGTGGAAACAAAAATTACACCACCAAAACACCACAAACTTGGAGATGCGGTTTGAAATGATCGAACGCGTAGAGCACCCAACAATGGGTCGGCGAACAATGCCGATCATACTAAAGTTCGGGGTGCTGAAAATAATTTAGATGAAAACACGACGGCGAACCGGCGAAACGCCCACATTGAGTGGACAGATCAACTCGAGGATGAATTGCTAGCCTGCTACGATGCCAGCATCATCCCTGTTCGCGGAGGCTTCATGGCGCGTATGCATACTCAGTACTGCCAGAAACACCCAGAGCTGCACTATGTTCCGCATCAGTATTTGGGAAATCATGCCTACTACCTCCGGAAAAATGGATATGTACGCGGAGCTCTTCCCTAACCGCTACTTGATCAAGCTGCTGACGAAGATGAGGAAGCGACATTGAAACCAGCCATGGAAAACTTTCTGAGACATGATAGTGATTTCAGGACAAGGAGGAACATAAACATGCAAGTTCCTCCTAAGCCCCAGAATCTGGCTGAAATGGATGCCTTCCTTCGTGAAGATATCTCGCAAGAGTCCGACCTCTGGACCATCAATTGCCCAGTTCATGTTGCTGCGAGAACATTGGCTGACTCAAATCGAAGGCTAATACCGGCGATGGTGCAAAAGAAGATTGGATGGGCAAAACAGATTGTGTCCCGTGTTCAATGTGTGATTGACTACATAACATCGGGTAGAACGTTCACGGAAAGGGTTCAGAAGTTCGTCAGGAACTAAGGATCTTGAATCACACACTAAACAAGTCAAAGCTGCTTACAATCAAGCAGCATATTGTTGATAAAATACGGCTATTATCTAACGCAAGGAGGAGAATACAGAAGATGGAGAGATGGATCAGAAAGAATCAACAGTTTCTCGCTGACCCATCGCGCCTGTTCAGCGGTCTCCCTGTTTCTATCGAAAATCCACCCAAGCCCGACGAGGTAAAGACTTTTTGGAGAGAGGTATACAAGGTCACAAAAACACTGGGGTTGAAAGAGAAACTGACACGGAAAACTTTTCCGCTGCAGGACCAGATGGTATCAAGTACTTCTGGCTTGCATATTCACCTTCTATTTAGAGTCGAAAATACTCATTCCGCAATCGGTAATGCTAGGATGCACTATACTCCTACACAAAAAAAACAACTTGTCTAACTATGAGAATTACAAGCCAATAATTTGTTTGAACACATTGTATAAAATCTTTGTACCTTTATTAAACAACAGAATTGTTCGATGAATTGAGCCTGTGCGGAGAGAGATGTACAAACGACGTGGCGCAAAAAAAGGTGTGGCAAGCTGCCGAGAGAATCTATTATTTAACAGGTGCGTCTACAAAGACGTAGCAGCCCACCAGCGCGACCTGTCAATGGCCTGGATTGACTACCGGAAGGCTTTCGATTCAACATCTCATAGACTTATCGTCTGTCTGTTGAAAAACTTGAAGGTTCAGCCACACATAGTGAGATGCAAGAGAGATTGATGCTTCTTTGGAAACCAAATTTACTATCTTATCTGAAAATTATCGGGTGTCAACGAACCACGTCACTTCACGGAGAAGTGTCTTTCAGGGCGATCCCATGAGCCCTCTGCTTTTTTACAGCACACTGCTGCTTCTATCTCTCGCACTACGAAATTCTCTTAGATACCTCTGCGGCGACAATAATCATCGCGAGTACAAGGTCAGTCGTGTATTTTATATGGATGACCTGAAGATATATGCTTATTAGTTATTAGACATGATACCTGGCGTGCCTCAAAGCCGCATTCAGGACGTAACATCAGTGAAGGAGTCTCTCCGAAGCAGATACAAGCATCTTCTTCGATAGATTTGGTCTTCCAATCTGTTGGCGTTGAACAAGATATGCCCCGACGAACATGCTTGCCGTCCCGGTTCTACTCTACTCGTTTGGGGTGGTTCAATGGACGAAGAACATGCTTACTGCCCTTGCTATCGCAACACATAAGATGATGAATATACATAAGAGCTTGCATATATATTCAATTCGTCCGGTCCGTGATTATACATCTTAACCCGCCAAGGCAGATGCGAACTTCTGTATCTCCAATGTCTTCATGACCGAATTTGTCTCAGTACACCTCACATCGTGACTCGACCTGAAAAAAACGGTAATACTCACTAAGCTCACCTCTTCTTCCTGCCAACCCATATTCCCGGAATATGCTTTTGCATCACTTCGGGAACATGGGGGTAAGGCCACTGAGTCGTGCTTCGACTTCCATCTTTTACAGCCAGCTTGGCATTTCAACGCTTCTCACCCAACCAAGATGCATGGATCGTCCTCAGTGGTGTGGTGGTACCACAGCCCGGGCTCGTCGGCCTTCGGCATCTTAGTTGGGTGTAATCAGCTATTTGCGTCGTTCATCCAGCTTCTTCACAGAGGCGGCTTTCCTGAACGACGCACACTGAACGAGGTAGCACTGTGGCGTACTTTCGCAAGCCGCAGCCCTATGGCCCTCTTTGCCGCGCCTCCAGCAGGCCTGAGTTCGGTCTGGACCCCTGCATCCCGCCGCCATATGGCCAAAGCCCAGACAGCGGTAACACCTTACGGACTTCGTCTTCTTCCGCAAACGAAAGGACACCCACCCCACTTTGAGGTGTCCCGTGCGGAGAAGTCTTGCCGCCAGCTCCTCTTTCATTTCAACAAAGGCCTTCAGATTACCTCTGAAGGCCTTCTTCGTCATGCTCACCTTTAACTCTCCAGCTGCTGCTTTTCCGAAATGTTTCCGGACCGCAGCCTCCACATTTACTTCATCTGTGATCAAGTCGAGGGGGATCAAGTTCGATGCGGGAAACGAGTTCACTCACGTTCCCCCTATTTCCTACAGCATCCTTAATGGCCGCGGACAGCTTTGATCTGTCATCCACAGCCGGCCCTACCTCCACCAGAACCTCTCCCCTTCGGGTCTGCCTAACACCCCTGATTTTTACACCAAGGGTGTCCGGCTTCACCTTTTGTTTGAGGTTCTTGAGGACCTCGGCATAGGTCGACCCCTCAGCTGTTCTTATCAGGAACGCCTCGGGTCGAGCTTTCTTCTGCATCTCCTTCTTCATATGTGCGGGTGTAGAAGTGATCCCCTCCACATCCTCACCCTTCAGAGTCGAAGACGCCACAGCGGTAGTGCGGTTCCTCTGCTTCTTCGTCTTTTGTTTTGAGGAGCCAGTCTCAACGGGACTCCGAGTGGGCTCCCTCTCTCGCTTCCGCTGATGGGGAGTGGGAGTTTCCACAGTTACTTCAGTCTGAGTACCATTGTGGCTGATCTCTTGCTTCTTATTCGCCTTCTTCTTGTGCTCGGCAAATTTCTTGCCGGTGTCTACTCCGACGTACCTTATGGCATCTTGGAGATACCATTCACCGTGAATTATGGCTTCCTCCAGGTTTCTCATTGCACGCCGTGCCTTACCCAATCCATCACTGATCGGCATGAACATGTTGCGCTTAGACTCGCAGAAATCCTGCATCCCCTGCAGCACAAACCTCAAATCATCCAGGGCTTTTTGCCTCACCTTACTCCATCTGTCCGCCGCCATAATATCGATCCCAGCCTGCGTATTTTAACTGATGTCAAGCTTCTCCACAACGTCCAGCTCTCCTCCGAGCTCCTCACATACACTTCGATTTAAATTTTGTTTCGTCGCCATCTTGCTCCCACGATTAGCTTGGGAAATAAAGGTCCACCTCCGCAGAGCCCCACATTCGAGGGTAAGGGCTGTGTACTCTAGAATGCGACCTGGTATCCTAGAGACACCGTTTGCAACACCACACCCCTGGTGCCACGCATCCTTCGGCACGGTGGATTAACGCCTTGACTTGGAGGTTTTTCCTTCGCGACCATCCCTGGACTCTTGCCTGCGACTGCTTATTAAGTAGTGTAACTGCATTCAGCAGAAACCCTCGGTACAGAGCCGCAACAGGAAACGGTCGTGGTTTTTTCTCGGTATGTCCTTCACCCAGTCTGGTTGGTCCGCGGGGCTCATTTTATTTGAGCCCTACCCTCTGATTAACCGTTGTTCTACTGGGAGCCGGTGTCATTTTTAGATGGCAGTTGCTCCCATTAGGACCCTGCGGTAGTTGTTTAACCCTTTTTCTGAATTATATATGAAAGGTGTCCCAGACTCAAATGTCCGGACTTATATTGCTGTATGAAATTAAAAAAAAAAATGAACTGGAAATTCCTCTTCAAAAATCAGTTGAAGTATTGGTTCCTAAGTTAACAAATATTTAGGCTTGACTAGTCAGAAGCGCGGTATAAACAACGTGCATGCGTGAGCGGAAGTCCAAAATAGTGTTATCAAAGTGTTATTAAAGCCAGCTCCGAGCTGGGGTTAGCGACGGGAGAACAGAGTTCACTACATTGCGTTGGACTCCCGCTCACACACGCACGGCTGCTATACTGCGCTCCTGATTTTCCAGTTTGAATAACCATGTTTCACGAGCGCAAAATAAGTCGTTAAAGTCTCCGATGGACTCAGTACGATTCGGCGGAAGCACCGTGTGCCCTGAGGAGACGGAGCGACCCAAGGAAGACATCCTTCTGCATTTTCCCCAGAAGTGTCTTAACACTTCGCTGGCACGCAGTCCTCATACTTTGGGATGATGCCACCAGGTTTTACCGCGGCGATCCTAATTTTGAGGGCTGCCTCAGTAGCCATATCTTTTTCTCACCTAATCTCCTCTTGTGAGAATCCGTGAGATACAACAGCGAATTTCAAGTAGCTTTGAAGGGCGAGGCTGTATGAGTTACTTGGATCGACATCCCTGTCCCTCTTAGCCTCCCTGTCTTCGATAGTAATGCTGCCATCAGACTTGTCGGCTGGTGCCGAAAATTCGATAACGAACATGGTTGGTTTTTTTGAGGCCGAGAAGAACTATGTCAGGCCTTCTGTTCGCGACAAAAACAATTGCCGAGAATATGAAGTTCCAGAATATGCGAGACTTCTCATTTTCGGACATTGACTTTATTTTCCTAGGAGCGTTTTGCGGAAAAAGACCAGGGATAATGTCGTAAAAGTGACAGGGATGGTGATAAAGCACTGCGAGTGCCGGAATGTCTTGACTCAAAATGTGAAGACAGTACGCTGAAGTGGAAATAACATCATCTGAGTACACCTACATAAAACCCTCAGGGTCTGAGTTCAATCCGGGTGATTTGAGAAAAGCAAACGTTACCTGTGCTTTTTTGATCCAGTAGTGTGTTTGTGACCATATGTACTGTACCTAGAATAATTCTGTTGTAAAGACATTAAAAATGCAGTATTCATCCACCACCTTAACGGCGTGAGATGAAAAGTCACAGAATAGACGACTTAAGGTGCATGTTATGTCTTGAGTGCGGGTCTGTAGCTCGTGCAAGTATGTATAGATTTCTTCAGTGCCAAGGTGTCACATAGCGCCTCTGCCGACGAACTTAAGATCTTTGGGGATGCCATTAAGTTTTCCTCGCTTCATATAGAGCTTGGCGCATTTTCTAACCCAAACTCCATCCGAATCTCCCTTGTGTGCTTCTTCGACAAAGTCTGGAAGTAGATCTAGTTGCTCTTTTTTTCTGGCATAGATCTTGAGATAATCCATGCAAAATACATGCGTGACCTCATGCTTTCGATATCTGTGGTTGCCGCAGAAGGGCACATGTCATCGTCCTGAGAGATGCATCTCTGAAAGTTGACGATGTTAGTCGTCGAACCGATATTTTGCAGATGAGATAGTAAATCTCGCTTTTCAAGGCGGTGTCAATCTCCCTATGTACCACACGATGTGTGGATGAAACTTCAAGTTTCCAACAGACAGATGATAATTCTATGGAAGGTTGAATCAAAAGCTTTTTGGTATTTAATCCAGGCTATCAATAGGCAGCGCTGGTAGAATGCTGCGGCTTTGTAAACACATATATCGTTGAGCAGGTTTTCCCACCATCCTCTTACGCCTTTCTTTGAGCCGCGTTGTTCGTACATCTAACGCCAAACAGGTCCGATTTTTCAAAAAATACTATCATCTAGGATATCTGTAAAGACCTTCTACAGCCTGTTCAGACATGGTATTGGCCTGTAATGCTCAGAGTCAGATATGTTGCTTATCTTCGGGAGGAGCAACGTGCGTCCTTCCACCAGCGACTCCGGAATAGGCTCTTCGGACTTCAGATATAATGTGGAAATGCGAGCCACATGATGGTGGGTTGAAGGAAATTTCTTTCACCACATGGTCTTGATACCATCCGGTCTAGGAGCGTAATAGTTCTTCATGCCTTGGAAGAGTCGAGATGGGTCAGAGGAAAATTATTTATTTTGTCTGATCCACCTCTCCCTTCGCTCTAGACTTCTCCTAGCATCAGATAGTACCCTTATTCTGTCAATAATATGCTGCCTGATGGTCAGCATCTTTGACTTGTTGAATGGGTAATGGCGGATTTGCAGTTAGCGCTCAAACTGCGACAGTAAAATTCCTGCCAACAAATATGTAGTCAATCACACACTGAATGCGGGATGCGTACTGTCTTGCGCAGCCTATCTTTGTGCTGAGTTGATTCATTCGTCTTTTGGTCTTATGATCAGCCGTTGTTTTTTTACCACAAAGCGCGTCATCTGGATCAGCTAGATCTTTGAACTTGAGAGGAACCTGGATGTTGATGTTTCTCCTGGTTCTAAAGCATTGCTCTTCCTCTATTGGATACGTGCCCGCGGTTAGTATCAGAGTCTTGTCTCTCTCTCTCTGTTCTTGGCTTGTTCTGACAGCGTTAGAGTAAGCGTTCCGCTTATCTTATCCTTTTTCCAATCCCAAAGGAACTAAGACCATAGCCAAAGTATACATATTTGACCGTCCGCGAAGAAAGGGACCTAATGCGGAAAAAAAACGATTTTCATTTTTTTATGCCAATCGATAGTTTATGAGTTCCTCTTTAATTCCCAATAATCAGAAATTGTTTAAGTTAATTACTTTTCTTGTTATTGAGCTACAATCATAGGCATGATAAGCGTACGCGGAGTCCGAACGAGAGGCCTACGAAAGCCAGCCCCACCACTTACCACTACAGCTGTACGCGACGTGTCCGTGAGCTCTATTGGCTCGTGCCTAAATGTTTAATGGTAAGTGGAGGGGGTGCTTTTCGTAGACGCATCACCACTACTCAAATGCTGGCTTGCGGACTCTGCTACGATCGCCTGTCGTGTAAAGTTCAGCTTTGATGCATTAGGTCCCTTTCTTCTCGGACGGTCACATATATCCCGGGTGACCCTAAGTTTATCTATTATGAAAAAGTGATGTAAAACTTTGAATAGTTGTACGATGATATTTCCCTGTCATAAAGGAGCATATTCAATTTTACTGTATGTCATGTAACATGTAATCACTTTATGCATATGTTTCAGATCTAAGAGATTTTTCTCCAACATCGTTCGAACCTTCTTTACCTGATCAATTGGCTGTAGTTGGAGAGAATCAAGAGCTTCAGATTACTTGTTTGGTACCATCAGGTGTCCCGGTGCCTAGGATTTATTGGCGTCATCCTGAAGGACATATTATAAGCGACTCTGGACCTGTTAGAGTTCAGGATAACACACTGATTATTTCAAACGCTACAAAAGACAAAGATGTGGCCAATTATACGTGTGTCGCTGAAAATTTAGCGGGGGTAGCAGAATTGAATGTACGAGTGATTGTTTCAAGTAAGCATTAAAATAACGTCTGTCCATATTTGTTACTTGCACGATGATGTTGAGGAACGGCTTTCGATGATAATTCATTAGCATCATCCGCTCACGTCACTTTACTGCTATCACAGCCTAGTAAAGTTCTTGTATCAATAGGGGGAGACCATGTTACGTGTATCATGTATAATGTTATACTCCCCTCTTCGAGGTGACCACCATCCTACAAGAGAAGGAGCAGGGGTGATGTTTGCTATTTTTCTTTTCGTCAGCTGGATACTGACCTAGCTGCTATAGAAAAAGTAGGAAGACCTACATTAAAGTCTGCAGATACAGACCCCTACCTATCACCCTTCTATCAGGTGGAAATCATCTTGAGCGAGCGTAGTAACTTCGAAATACCACGACTAAAATCTACATATTTTACATTTTCCATTTGGCAATGAACTTTTAAATTGAGAAACTTTTTGTTTTATATAGCCCGTATTATCTAGTCCTTGTTTTTTATTTCAATCATCAAACCAAGGCATAACTAGGGGGCCGCTCGTCCTGAGCGTACCTAAAACAGTAGTTTTCAATTTTATTTATCTTCCTAATTCATAAATTAACTCACAAAAAAAAACCTAAATTTTTCATTAATGTAGACATGTTTTTACGTTCTTCACACGGTGAACCATCATAAATTTAAAAAAAAATTTAATTAAAAATCCACCAGCGCAGCTCAACCTTTAGGAAAGTGGCGTAGATTTCTGAAAAACTTCTGAAATGTGAAAGAGTTGGATCTGAGAGTATTGAAATCACTATCCTGAATTCTATTGAGAAAAAGAAACAAAGTACGTCGTTGCTTCATAAAATCGTCGAGCTTTACATAAAATTCAACATTCTTTCTCTTCAAATCACAAAAGTAAACGCCACGTCTGGCGGATAATTGAAACAGTATGAAAAAACCTTGTTCACAGAGTTTTAGAGGAAAATCGAACTCGACTTCCGCCCTGAAGTGAGAAACATCTAATAACACCCTAACACGTCCACCAAAGAGTATAAGTGCTCGGAGAAATTCTCACGGGCATGAGAATATGCCCGAGAATATGCTCGACCTTTGTGTGCTTTGAGAATTTAATGAGCATTTATGAGCATTTCGAATTAGGATAAAAAAATCATATTTTCTACTTTTATTAATAATAATTATATTATTGAAATTTCGCGGAAAAATGCAACGCTTCAAAATTTAAAAGGGTCGTTTCTACATTCTCCTAGGTATAAAACCAACCATACACCTATAAGATTAATAATATTAACGCAAAATACATTTTTTGTTTCTAAATATATTTAAAATACTTTTTGCAACACCCGCCTCAAAAGTTGACGTTTGCATGCATGTTTGAAAATGGCTTACTTTAGACACTGGTGAAAAAGCTGCGCATGCGCACATTCGAGATGAGGTACTTTGGACACTGGCAGAGGTAACTTTAAACACTGGTGTTGGTATCTTCTTGAAAAAAAAATTTGCATTTAACTTGAACAAATATTTTGATGATTGAAGTTTTGTTTTTAGAGTTACGTAGCCCCCGGAAGGGGGGGGGGGCAGAAAGTATAAGGGCCAACTTTTTTTCGAACATTTAAAAAAAATTTTTTTTAATTTCCTTACTACACGTGCGCGTAGGTGATTCGTAACTCGTGTGATTGCATTATTCGCCTGCGGTTCGAAGCACTCATCTACGTTTTCGCACTCGCTTCGCTCGTGCGCTAACCATCGGCTCATGCTTCAAGCCTCCGGCTTATTCTGCAAAATTCACACTCGCACACAATCACCTATTTTACGCACTTGTATCACAAATAACTATTTTAGTTATGTTTTCAAGTCAAAAAGATAAATTTTCAACCAGAGAAATAATTTTTTACCTAAAACAATGAATCTTCAACCGCAAAAATATGAATTTTTAACCAAATAGTTACCGAATTTAAACAAATATATATTTTCTTTTCATACAAAAAACAGTTTTTTAACCAAACACAGAAGAATTAAATTTTCAGTTGAGACAATCAATTTAAAAAAAAATGAACTCTCAACTAAATAATTCTATAAAATAGATAAATTTACAAACAAGAAATAGAATGGTTCAATTTTCAGTCGGAAAAGTAAATTTAATGAAAAAAAAAGTTTTCAGCAAAATTAATTCATTTTCAACTAAAAAGAAACGAATTTTCAACCAAACAAATAAATTGTTTAATGAAATTATGAATCTTCAACCAGGAATATGAATTTTCAACCAAATAGTTAGTTGCATTTTCAACTCAAAAGATTAATTTTATACCAAAAAAGGCTCATTTCCAACAAAGTACATGAACTAAAATGTTAATTTGAATAGTAAAAATGTCAGCAAAATAAATGTTCAACCAAAAAAGAAACGAATTCTCAAACAAAGCAATTAATTTTTAACCAAAAAGATGAAATTTCAACTAATGAGAGAGTACTCTTTTACAGAAAAAAGTACGGATTTTCAACAAATAGTTAGATTTTCACCGAAAACAGATAAATGTTCAACTAAAAATAGAATAGTTCAAATTTCAGTTAAAAAAATTATTTTTAACAAAATTTAAGTAAATTTTCAACGAAGTATTATAATTTTCAATCCAGCAGATTAAATTTCTATCAGAAAAGATTAATTTCCGACAGAAAAATGGAAGAGTTATACATTTTCAGTTTGAAAAATTAATTCTAAATAATAAAAATCTTATTTTCAACCAAAAAGATCAATTTTAAAATTTTCAACTGATAAGATGGATTTTTAACAAAGGACATGAATTTTCAACCAAGTATTTGAATTCTCAAAGGAACTTCCAACCAAAAGGATGAATTAGTCACCAAGAAGATTTAATATTCTCCCACAAAATTCGATTTTTCAATAAAATACAGGAATTTCGAACCGAAAATTTGAATTTCTAACATAAGAAGATAAATTGTGAACCAAACATGTACGAGTTATGTTTTCAGTTAAAGCAATTAATTTTCATCTAGTGAACATAATTTTCAACAAAATAATTAAATTTTGAACAAAAGAAGGAGGTTTTAAATAAAATGATGACACGTCAACCAAATAAATGAATTTCTAACAAAGTAGTTCCACTTCCAACTATGTAGTTGAATTTTCTACCAAAAAGCATGAATTCTCAACGACGTGATATATCATACTATAACCACAAAAGGACTTTAATTTTCTACCACAAACAGTTGAATTCTGGAATGTATTTAGATAACGTAAGGATGTGTGTGAGTACGTAGCGATGTGTGTGTGTGTGCAGGTGTGTGTGAGTAGCGTGTATGATGTAGTCAGTTCTCGTCGAGACACCGACGAGTTCTGGTTTTAATGAATTAAACCGTCTATAATCGATACCTAATGAGTTTCCTTTTCCTCCCCTTCGAAGAGTACAGCTCAATTGGCGACATGGATATACGGAATACGCGTATTGTGATACCGCAAATGGTGTATATAATACAAAGTGCACGCGTATAAGTTTTTTTTTGATAATCTGAAGTAATTCCCGGAAGTTGTAAAGAAGCAAAATACATTTAATGGATTTATGATTTATCAAAAGCGCAAATAATCGAAGAATTACGGGAAAGAAACGAGTCGGTAAATGAATTCTTAAAATTAGACGAATTGACAAAACAGTTGAAAGATTTTCTATTAAGTAACGATCAAGCGGATAGTGAAACCATCGATAACAAAAGTGAAAACGTGACAAAAGGCTATGCAAAGAAAATCAAGATGGAGTTTAGTGCTAAAGTGGATTTCGATATTTCATCAGACGATTGGGAGCAGTTTATTGAAAGAATGGGATTTTATTTTACGGCAAATGATATTGAATCCAAAGAAAAAAAACGTGCAATCCTTTTGTCTAAAGTTGACGCTAAAACATATGCGGTCATCAAACGAATGTGCGCTCCGAGGGAAACAAAAAATGTCGCATATATAACGAAATAGTTACTTCAGTTACAAATTTAATTAAACCAAAAGTAAACGTGACAGTGTTTAGGTCGCAATTTAGAAGAAGAATGCGAAATACAAATGAATCAATCGGACAATACATAGCATCACTGAAAGATTTAGCAGCAAAATGGAAATTTGCTGAAACCGAGGAGGCGGTAAAAGATCAATTGTTAACCGGATTGATTGATAATGAGATTCGTCGATCATTATTCAAAGTGGGAAGTTTAACGTTGTCGGTAGCATTATCGACAGCAGTAGCTAAGGAAGAAGCAAAGATAGCAGCGTCTAAAGTTCAAAGGGACTTTGAAGAACAAGAAAGGAAACAAACGGTCTTCCGTATCAAGGATAGTAAAAGATTGTGAAAAGATAGTAACCAAGAAAAGCAATATAATTCGAATTTAACAAGACAACAAGCAGGATATTTTGATTGTCAACAAACCAAACATCAAGGTTCAAATTTAGCAGGGGGCACTTGTCGTTGCTGTGGCAAGGAAAATCATTCAATGGAGAGATGTTGGCATAAAAATATGGTAAAGAATGTAACAAATGCGGAAAAAAGGACAGATGCAGGCGGTATGCAGAGGGAAGTTAAGGTCAACAGTAAAAAATCTTCAAGAATCTACAAATTTATCAGCGGACGAGCAGCAGGATATCGATGTCGATTGGTTTGCAAATTTATTTACTAATAATATAAGCGAAAATTGCAATTCGATGTCAATAGAACCATCGTATGATAGCGATTCTGAATTATTTGTTAATTTATTTGCGATTGATGATGAAAAAGATGTAAACGCGAGTAAAATTGAACCAAAATATTTGGAAATTAAAGTAAATGGAAAAATTTTAAAAATGAAAGTGGACGGTGGCTCAGGAATTTCATTGATAAGTGAAACTGATTATAGAAATTTATTTTCAAATTTAAAATCGCAGGAAACGAATTTAAAAGTAAATTATTATACAGCCGAACAGAAGCGGCCAATAGGAATACTTAAAAATATTGAAATTGGATTTGGTAAAATCGATGCCTTGGGAAATCTTTACGTAATGGGTAAAAAAAGCAAGCCCCTTATTGGTAGAGATTTTTTGCATAAATTAGGTCTTTGGCCCTTGAAAATTGAAGAATCAAACAAAAAAAGTGAGAGAGTTAATAGTTTTCAAAATTTTTCCGAAAGTCAAGTTACAGTAATTCGAGAAAAAATGTTTGAAAAACATGCTGATTTCTTTTCGTCGGGACTGGGTACGTTTACTAAGGGTAAGTTTCAAATAAAGTTGAGAGAAAATGTCAATCCAGTATATTATAAACCTAGAACTGTAGCCTTTGCTCTTAAAGAAAAATTAGAATTGGAATTAGATCGCTTAGTGAGTGAAGGCGTGTACACACACGTCGAAGTGAGCGAAAGGGGAACGCCAATTGTGCGCCAATTGTGCGTTTGGTATGGAAGAAAGAGTTGTGCACCTTGATGTGAATCAAAATTAGGTAGATCACGGGTGCCCTGAGGTTAATTTTTTTCGAAAGTCTTGTCACTTCGAAAATCATTGCAGATCTAGATTCTAGAACATTTTTTACGTTCAAACACGCAATGACGGAAATCGTAGATAGTGCCGTCTTTTTTTAAGGCCACTTTGAAAAAAAAATTGTTCACAAATTATAATACTTTAATTTTACAGAAAAATAAACATTTCAGAACGATTTTTTATGTTTTCATACATCATACCTAGATTCCTATTCACTAGTTTTTCCAACCGAGGAAGTCACGCCTACCCCGAAAGGGAAATGGCTTAATGGTATAATTACGACATAAATAAGATTGAACTACTTTTATAATGGATATAAAAATATGTTATCGCTATAAAACTCAAAACACGCTACCTTACAATACTTTAACTGGTGTATTTACGAATTTCTTCAAGGTTGATTCATCGTGCCAAAGAGTTTGTTCACAGACAGAACATATATACGCATAGGTGAAAATTCAAAACATACATAGTACACTTGAAAAGTTGCGGTCGTGTCCTTTTGCATGCTGTTTCATTTAAAAATTTAGTATCATTCGTTTTACCGAACTAATAACATCGAGTGACGCGTCGATGAATAGTGTGTCAAGTGAATTGTTCTTGCTTAATCGTTATGCATTACAAGTAGTAAAATGCAGTGTACAACGGATTGAAAGAACGTCAAGAATTTCGTAGAATCGGTAACTGTTTAAGTAATGATCAAGCATGGTCCGAAAAATGTAATAAGAAAAAAGACGCGAAGGATTTCAAAAGTTGCATACACTCACCAATATTTTCTGGCGATGAAAATACTAAAATTTTGAATATTATTCCACCAACCGAAATGCATTTGCTGGTCGGTGCTGTCAACAAACTGATTAATGAAATGTCGAAAGAATGTGAGCAAGCAACGAACGATTAAATTAAAGAGAGCAATGTTAAACGAGAAGTTACTCACGGTGATACAGGCTTCAATGGAAATTCTTGCAAAATTTTGCTGAGTAAAATTGATGTTCTCCGAGCGAAAAGTAATCTAGAATGTGTAAAATACGTTGTTGCATTGAGTAGTTTCAAGAATGTTGTTGAAGATTGTTTTGGAAGTGCACTACATGCAGAATATGAACAATCCATTCAGCAATTTAAAACAAGTTACTTGGATTTAAACATTTCAGTTACTCCAAAAGTGCAGGCAGTATTTTAACACGTCGTTGATTTTTGTTCCGTATACAAAAAAGATCTCGGTTTTTATAGCGAGCAAGCTATGGAATCTGTACATTCTAATTTTCTGTCGACGTGGAGTAGATATAAAGTTTGACTAAATCATGCTCAATATGATCAAAAATTACTAAAAGCCATATGTTCTTACAATAGTAATCATGTGTGACGTAATATTTTTATTTGTTGTTATGAAAATTTTTGATTCCAATTATTACTTTATAAATATACATTGAATGTATACGTATACTAAAAAAAACTATTTTGTTAACAGGGCGTTGTAAAAATTAATTTCCCTCTACTATTCGTATGTAGAAATAAGTGAACAAACAAATTTTTTCCCTATGTGGCCTTAAAAAAAACGGCACTATCTGCGATTTCCGTCATTGCGTGTTTGACCGTAAAAAATGTTCTAGAATCAATATCTGCAATGATTTCCGAAGTGACAAGACTTTCGAAAAAAATTAACCTCAGGGCACCCGTAAGATCCTTAATTAGTGTTTAAAGGGTTCCAATTGATTATGAAAAACAATAGTGGATTCAATTCAGGGTGGAATTGGTTCGAAGTATTCCAAGAAGGGAAATACCAGATTCGGGTTTCCCAGAGATGCCGGTTTGAGATACTAGACACTGGACAGTCGAATCGGATAAAACCGTAGGAAATAGAGAAGATTTGAACGGAACTATAACTTCTAATTTCTAACCGACCCATGTTGGTCCATTGAGTTTCTATAGGGCCTATGCCGACGTCCCTGCTTGCTGGGACGTCTGCGTATACAAAATTCAAAAAAGTTCAGGTCCTACGTTAACTCATTAAGTGAATGCAATAAAATACCTTAACAAATGTTGTTAGGAGATAAAAATGTATCTTCCAGTGCGGAAATTGCTGATAATTTTGCCTTTTATTTTAAATCGGTCTTTTTGCCATCGCAAAATCGTGATATGCAATTTAATTTAGCTGATTTTATTGATCTTCCTTATGTGCATATGGAAAGGGAATACATTTTCCACAAGTTTAAAGCCTCTTGATGTAACTAAGGGTACAGTTGCTGATGGGGTGCCACCCATCCTCTTAGAGTCATTCTGCGAGTCTCTAATCGAAACGTTGTACATTATTATATTTATTTGTTGAAACTTGTTCTCGGGTGAACCCGGTTTTTCATTATAGCCACGGACTAAGTCAAGTGACTGATGAGATGAGGATGTTATAAGTTATTTTATTACGATGTTTGAAATCACTTGCCATGATGTTGTAGGTATAAAATTAGGAGCATGGTGTAGTTTGCAGTTTGTCTTTAACGCTGTTATCATTAGACAGCGGCCGTGAGTGTTTCAGGTGACAACAGTCATCTCTGGATGCTTTATTAGAGCTACCATGTTCATTACTATTTTCTTAAATCTTGTTCTCGGGTGAACCCGGTTTTTCATCATAGCCCCGGACTAACTCCAGTGACTGATAAGATGAGGATGTTATAAGTTAATGTAATACGATGTCTGAAATCTTCGGGGAAGATGTTGTGAGTACAAAGTTAGAAGCATGGTGTAGTTTTCAGTTTGTCTTTACCGCTGTCATCCATACATAGCGGCCGCGAGCGTTGGAGGTGAAAACAGTCGCTTCTGGATACTTTCTTCGAGCTGCCATCTGCCACTCCACAGTTTTTTAGTCACTTGCTTCCTGATGGTCTAGAAAATTTCTCACAATGCGACAGGTGTTCAATAAAACTGCCTTCAGAGATGCTTCCAGTACCCTACTGACTCCTAAATTTTCAAGATCTTGCGTGCAAATTGCCTATAGCAAAAATCACAATGGGATGCATAGATGCATGTTTCCCATCCCTCCACATTGTTTTCACTTCATGCCTTAGCTGATGTAATGATGTGTCTGGATAGTAACATCCCGAAATAAGATGTAATCTTCGTTTTATAAAACGAGAATTAGAATTTATCTATAGAAAGACATCGATTCTGTTAGGAGTCCCAGGTTTAGGACAAGTTATGTGCGTATATTTTCTTTGAGCCATTACGCGATAACCGTCAATAACGTGCTTGATTGATTCGTTTGTATCTCCACATAATCGGCAGCGGTCAAACACGTATTGATGTAACACGTGTTTGCGATAATTTCTCGTGCTGACAACCCCGTCATGAATCGTAATGATGAATCCTTCCGTTTCTGGATACAGGACACCATTTCTCAACCAAATATTGAATGCCCCACTCTCCACTTCATATTGATCTAACGTTTTCGGATGTTCACCGTGGATTGCTTTCTGTCTCCATTGGGTTCCTCATTCCTATATAGTTTCTGCGCTTATATTCAAGGCCTCCTCTGAGGAGAAATTCATGGGCGTGTAGTCAAGATCCGCTTTACAGATGGTGTTGTAAAGCGTAACATCTCGCTTGCGGTCAAGATAGTCTCGCAACTGTGTAAATTATGACGCACACAGTTTCCTAACATCTAAAATGCCCCTACCCCCTCTATTTCGCGATACAACTACCCTTTAAATCGCCGAATTACTGTAGCGCATTCGGTGTTTCGTCATTTCTACGCGGATGATTATGTTTAATCGTTTAAGGTCGGAGTTCAACCATTTGATGAGCCCAAAGGAGTGCTTGAGGACAGGGATGGCATAGGTGTTGATTGCCTTGAGTCTTGCAGTGAAGGCAGTCGTTAGGCTTTTCTTAACTATCGTATGCTGAATGCCCTAAAATTCGAGAATACCCAGGCATTCATAAGACTCGCCCTCAGCCATTGCCTCAATATCATTCTCGAAATCGTTCTCTAGCTGTTCTGAAGGAGTCTCCTTGGAACATACCCGTCGTAATGCGTATTGATCTAGTTATCCTTGGCTGCTCATGATCCAAATACTTGATTATTGTACCCCAAAGCATCATCGCACGACTTAGGAAGTCAATCATGCGTGGGCGAATTTCGTATACTTTTATGATTTCAATCAAATAGTTATGTGGTACGGAAAGAAACGCTTGCTTGTAGTCAATGTGTGCCCTGTTCAAGTTTCTTTGATTTTTACGAGCTTGCGTCATAACAACAGCGTCTATGGTGAATAGATTTTCACTGCCTCCCGAGTTTTTACAACATCCTTTTTGTTCTTCTGTGAGGATGTCATTCTCGTCGCAGTGAGAATATACCTTATTTGCTATGATAGCTGTAAGACATTTATACATTGTTGGAAGACAGGCTATCGGTCGAAGTTCAGATGGATTTTGAGGGCCTGGTTTTTCAGGCAACATATACGTAGTACCCTGAAGCATGAAGCCTGGCGTCAGGTCTGGGTGTTCGATGCTCTCCGAAAAACACCTGGCCAACGCAGCGTGCAAACTAGTCAGGTACTTGTACCTGAAATTGTGCACTATGTCCGGACCGGGAGCTTTCCAGTTACTTGATTTTTTCAAAACCACTGAAACATCTAAAGCTGTGATGTTAATCACCTCCATTTCAGGGTCATTGCTTGCTTTTTCTGTCTCAAGTTGGAACCACGCAGTGTCGAAATTGCTTCTATTAGTTTTTCACCAAACATCCGACCAGTAGTTAGTCATGTCTTGCAAGTGAGGGCCTTCCGTGTCTTGTGGGTTATTTTGCTTTACACTCAGTTCACGAAAAGAACCTTCTTTCATCTGCCTGAAAGGTTCAATTTTGTTGCCTTCTTGCACTACTTTTCGTGTACCGACGCAGTCTAGCAATAAAAACATCAAGTCTCTGCCGTAGGGAGTCTATATTCGCATCCAATATTGCTGGTTTTAATGTATCGATTCACCGTGGGTGGATGATTTTATTACCATGTTGTTTCAGCTTTCTGGTTCGATTTCCTTTCTCATATTGAGTCAGTCGACCCAATTTGCACCTTACTTTGCTGACATCCATATCGAACCTCATTTTCCATGGTGGATCTCGCTCCCTTCCTGGGGCAAAGACTGCATTTATAGGCCTAGTTCTGCGGCCCAACGTTCTAACGGTTGTCACAGCTGCACAGCATACAAGAGTTTGCACCTCTCACGCAGTTTGTGTTGCGTTAAAGTGCATAGGTAAAACCTTGCTTCAAGCAAGGGCTTCAGCCCCAATCATGTCTTCGTTGACCACGTCTTCCAACGGAAATTCATCAATAAGAAGCTGCTGTTCCACTTCCACTTCGATGGCAGCTATTTCAACAGCCGAAAGCAATCTGTTCACAAATATTGAGCGTGTATGATCTGTTCGATTCTGCTCATTCTTTCACGGTATTTCTGTTGAAGTGTTTGGCTGCATATAGATAACGCTAGCCAAAACATCCTCAGCAGGCACAGTTGATATTATACTGCAATATCAGGCTTCGTAGCACTGATACGTTGAATGGTGGAGAATGGGAAAATCCAGCAGATCTTACACTGATCTTTCTCCACAACGGACTTGAGTTCCCCCTGAGCGTATGGCAAGACGGACAATAGATCAACACCATAGAAGTGTCTAAAAGGGTAATACAACACTTTTAGAGCCGCATTGTGTCTCTCTATGTACCCGTAGCGTGCATATTTTGAGCATCCGCTGAGAACATGTCCAAGTGTTTCTGGCTCTTGCTTGCACGCTCGGAAGTTGGTATCGCCTACAGGATTTTAATCCAGTAGACTTGAGAAACATGTTGGACAGACCCATCGAGAGCTCTTCTCTTCGTATAATGCCGTCGAATTAACCATAAAGGGGCTTGTCAGCATGTTCTCTTAGTAGAAGTGTATGTTCTGCTTCCTGTACACGACTTTTGAGCACCAAAGGTTTTAGTGATGCTAGGCCATGTCTAGTGTCCCTGGAATCGAATGGGAGGCCAAGCTCCTCTGCGATCCTATCTGCGGCACTTTATAGAAATGCCGCACCATTCACGACTTCATGTTGATGTACGATTCGCATAAGAGAATCTACGCCATTTAGAACTGAGCAGGGTGTAGCCAGAACCGTTCTGCGATGAAGACACTCTAAGCTCAGCAAACATCTACCCCCTTCATCTTGAGGGAGGTATATCCGAGGTACGGAAGATCTAGAATTATGACTTCGATGGATTTTAATCATTTTTCGTTTATTTGGTCAAGTTGCTTTGACTCGATTGCACGATACTATTGTCGTAACCGCATAATTCGTTGCATTGGGGAGTTAGCCCAAAGCAACGTGGCTGACTGCAAGAGCCGGAGCTCTCGGGCAATGGGCTCGCCACACCCCTACGCCACTGAAACGAATTCCCAAGCCAAGGGCTGAGTCTCAACAGATCACAGCGTAGTAACCGCTCTACCGAGTACAACACCCCGCCAGGGACCTAAGTCGTATACAATCGATTCCAAGGCTCGACATCGAATTTGGTATACCCATGCTCGACCGTTTGGCGCCAGGCCGTCATACGGTGAGATCCCGTCAACGATCCGCGACTCCATACGGCAAACAGGGCCCGTGCGATGACCGGCCGTGAGGCCGATAAACTAGTAGTGACACATTGTTTTGAGCATTTCGACCCGCGAAACTCCTAGAAATATCGTTGCCTCCTTTGACTAGAAAGGATACGGCCTTAGAGGCATTCAGGCATAATCCCACGGATGGTAGCTTCGCACCACCGGCCGCTCGACCAAGTGCGTGAACCAAATATCTGAACCTGCGGTTCCTCTCGTACTGAGCAGGATTACTATCGCAACGACGTATCATCAGTAGGTGAAACTAACCGCTCTCTCGACGGTCTAAACCCAGCTCACGTTCCCTGTTGGCGGGTGAAGAATCCATTAAGGCATTTCCCTTTCGGGGTAGACGTGACTTTCTCGTGTTATTTATTTAAATGACATGTTCTTTCCGCAACACTGTTCCGAACCAGGTGGCTGATCAATCTCTGTAGCGATCACCGAAAGTGAAGAGCCTCACAAGGTTCTTCTGTGTGGTTCCCCACTTGGTCCCATTAGTATCCAAAGTCTTTGTTTCAAGTATCATTCTCTCTATCGTCACTATGTTTACAAACTTTTTGTCGCCACACTTTTCTGTCTTAACATACTACTCTAGTTTCCTCAACGTGCATACAATTCTTCATGCAAGCTCTCATGTTTCTATTGCTTCTTATGTCTCTTGGGATTATTGTCTCATGCACAGAATCTAACCATTCTTTCGGCGGTATACTTTTGGGCTTTCTGCCATTTACTTTACCTTTATACACTTGTTTGGTCAGTCGTTCATCTTTCACTCTTTCAAGTTGTCCGATTCATCTTAACTGATTTCTTTCTCATTTGTCAACTAGTGTCTCTCCTGTACCACATTCTTTGAGGATTATCTCGTTTCGGACTTTGTCCATGAGTATTTTCCCGCATATTATGCGCAGATGTTTCATACCAATTGCGTTAATTTTACTCTTCTCCTTTTCTTGATAGGTCCATATCTCGTTAACATATAGTCGGTACAAGTATAGAATTATGTATGGCCATTCCAGCTTTTTTCGATATGTTTTTATTTTTGAGAATGGAACCTGCTCTACCGATAACCTTCTTACCCTCATTTATGCGCCTATCTCACTCCCCGTCTATTTTTCCTCCGCTTGCGAATAGGCTACCCAGATATACGTACTTGTCAACTTTTTCTATTGTCTCGTCATTTAGGACAATGTTGCACATTGTTTTCTCACTTTTTACTTCAAACACCACGATTTATGTTTTATTTAAGTTAATTTTCAGGCCCATGTTCTTCATGCTTGTATTAAGTTTATTCAACTTACCTTCACTGATTCGAGATCTACACCTTCTTCGCCGAGGATGGCCATTCCTAGATACTTATCCATAAATATGATGAGTAGCCATGACGACATAACGCATCCTAGTTTCACGCCTTGCATAATATCGAATCAGTCACTGAGTTTCCCATTAACCCTTACACTCACTTTACTACCTGTATATATTGTTTTTATTGCTTGTAGGAGCCATCCATTGACTCTGTACATTTTAAGGCCTTCCCAAATTTTACTTCTCCTTACCTTGTCAAATGCTTTTTCTAGGTCAACAAGTGCACAGAAAACTTTCTTTCCTACTCTCAAGCTTTTTTCTGTGATCTGTCTTGAACTAAATATCTGTTCTGTACATGATCTTCCTGACATAAATCCACTTCGGACTTCCTATATCTTTTATTCTGTAATTTTCATTACCCTACGAATAAGCATGTTTGAGTGTATTTTACTTACGGTACTTGATAAGCGGATACCTCTGTATTTATTGCAGTTGCTTTTATCTCCCTTTATTTTGTATTCTGTTTTCTGAGTTTTTATTTATATCCTCTAACCTTAGTGACACAGACTTTTCCGATTGGGTTTTCTAATGCATTATGTTCCGTGTCGCAATTCTGTTGCCCTACATCTTCACCTCCTAATAATTCTTCAAAAGAGTCTTTCAAAGCGACTACTGTCCCGTCCGTATCATATAGCATTTCACCTTTGCTGTTTCTCATGCTGACAAACTACGTACTTTCACTTTCCTTCATCGCTTTATATAATAGTTTCATGCTTCTTTCAAAGTCGTTTTGTATTTTCTTCTCTTCTTCTGTTCTGATTCTATCTTTACTTTACCTGACTAGTCGTTTATCTTTCCTCTTTTTGTGTCTGTAATCATTTTCACGTCTATTTCTCTCCTTATCCCAAAGACCTGTGACGTTCAATGTTCTCTCGTATGCTTCTTTCTTTTTTTGTCGCGGTGCCTCAATTTCACCATTCCAACATACACCACCAGATTTTCTTCCTACAACCGCCGTACCACATACTTCGGTCGCAGTTTTATTAGGTGTATCCCGTCAAATAGTCCAAGCGCTCTCTATATCTTTATTGCTTCTAAACGCCTCCCAAGTTGCCTTATCTATGCGTTCGTTTATCTTATTCTGAAAATCTATTCGCACTTCCAGTTTCTGTGAATTTTCAATCATGATTCGCGTTTGTTTCGTCTTTTTGTTATCTTTCTTCTCCATCCCCGCCCCAAGTTTATTTTTGAGACTATAAGGTAATGACTCTTTTATCTTTTAATAGTTCTCTTAGTCTTTTAACCGTAATACAGAAGTCAATTATACTGCGGTTATTTCCTTTACACTAGGTGTACGTGTCGATCATTTTATGTCGAAACTGGGTATTTGTGATAAATAGGCCCTCTTCTAAGCATAAACTAACTAATTTTTTGCCGTTCAAATTTTTTCTTGTTGGATCCCCAAACTTACCTAGCACCCTTTCTGTATCTGTATCCTGACGTGGAACGCTGACCCATCCGTTCTCACGGATTTTGATTTCTTTAAACAATTTTTCCGCCCTGTGAAGCGTGAAAAATTATTACTTTTTATTTCTTGCTTCTAATGTGTCCCCTAAGGGTTTACATTGTTCTTGTATCTCTTCCCTATTCCTTTTACACACTCCCCACACACTTACTTGGTGGTGGGAGGGGGACCTACAGTTTAAGGTGGGTTCCGAACCATCGAGAGCAACAGCCTTAAGTACTTGGAGAACCTTTTTCTCTAGAGGTACCGGTCCCACGACTCTCCGGAGATGAACAACTCCCTTGCTAGGCAAGTGTTCACCGCATGGGCCACCGAGGCTCTTCCAGAGTGCGAGGCGGGAATCGAACCCGCAAGCCGACGAAGTGGGTCCAAAGCCTATGCCTTAACCCCCACGACCATCGTCGCCCTTTCTGTATCTGTATCCTGACGTTGAACGCCGACCCATCCGTTCTCAAGGATTTTGATTTGTTTAAACAATTTTTCCGCCCTGTCAAGCGTGAAAAATTATTACTGTCTGGAATTAATGACACAATTAAAGGAATTTAAGAGTAATATTTTTTTTTGCAAAATATTCAGCAACTTTTAAAATAATTGTTATTTGTTTAAAAAATTTTTGGTTGTTCAAAAATTTTTTTCTCTGCAATTCGAGAAAATTTATTCTTTTTAGGAATTAATGACACAATTAACGAATTTTAAGAATAATATTTTTTTGCTCAAGATATTTTGAAATTATTTAAACAATTAATAATCATTAATAATCATTAAGATAAACCATTTTTGCAGTTTGTTATGAGTAGTTATTTTTTCAGATCATAATCAGCTATGAGCAATTTTGAAAACTAAAGAAAAGTAAGCAAAACTGATGATATTCATTAAAACTGAGTTTACAAATTTTAATTACATTATTTACAATAATGGTAATATAAAAGGCGAGAACTCTATACTAATCAAAATTCAATACATACATGTTTAAACAATTCAGAAAATAAAAACCACAAGAAATCAAAAAAGGGACAAAACTTATGTAAGGGACTTCTAAATCATATCCGATTTTATGTATTTCCTTCGAAAAATTGTGGACTAATCACTGAAGGGTACAACTTAGGCTCGTGTGCGTGTTGAAATTCGAAAATTATTTCATGTAATCACCCTGACTCAATTTCATTTCATTTAAAGCAAAGTTTTTGTAAATATAATAAACTTTTAGAAGTTTATTTTAGTTAAATATAGCAATGTCAAAATCTTAAATATTGACAATGATATGTCATTATAATTAAAGACATAATAATGAAATCTGATAAGTATGTATCAATATTTTTAAATTCTGTTATTAATGATTACAAGTAATTTAGGACACTATTGATTGATACATATTAGGAATCTGTAAAAATCATTTGTTCTTTCACTCGAGAAAATAAATTCTAATATTATAAAAATTACAACTGGATAAGGATCATTTCGTTTTTTTTGTTTATCGCGTAGTATAGAAATGATTTGTTTCTGGTCCTTATCCATTCGTCATTCTCATACTTTCAGAAACTTGTGAATTCCTGTGCGAACATTTTTCGACATTTTGCTATATAATAGAATACATACATTGTGCAGATATTTAACATTCCCGAATAAGTTCTTAATATATTTTTGTGATTTTGCCAAAAATGCTGAGCTTTATAATTTATGAGATAGAACACTCGATAAGGGCTTTTTTGGTTGTTCCCCTATCACAGAAAACTTTTTTGGTTCGTCCCATAAAAATATAAATACTAACCCATACATAGAAAACCAAAAACTATTTTTTGGGGTCAATTTGGCCCGTGGCACAATGTAACCAAAAGCACTTTTTGTATACAAAAGTCTGTCGACAAGCCAATTTTCAATGGGTTTTAATGCTTTTTTTTCTTCAATGTCTGACAGGCTTCCAGGTAAAGCTGAGCGGAAATTCACTTAAGCCGAACAAAAATATTTTAATTAACAATATAGTAAATAATATTTTTTCCTAACTTTTCAGATAAATTATTGCCTGATTGCGATTAGTTAAGTAATTAACAGTTTTTGTTACTTTGAAAAAAAAATGACGACGAAGAGTCATTTGGAAACACATATTTTCGTTCATAACTACAAAAAATTTGAGCCTACTCTTTGTGACATACGAAAACTGAATTTGTTTATAAAAATTGTTCAAATAATTGTCCACTAGCAGCTATTCTTGGAATATTTCTAAACAAATTCATATTTTAACATAATTCCACGAATCTGCCTAATTTTCCTGCGGAACTAACTGAAGATGTATTTCCCGTGACTACTTGCTATAATTTTGTTTAAATTGATCAACAATAATAATTATTTGATTCATTGTTATACATAAATGTACATTTCAATGTTTTGATTCATAGCTACATCAGTTTAATAAGATTGTCTAATCTATAACTATAATTCAGAGTTGAGGTTGAATTAAACCAACAAAATTCAGACATAAACATTTTTTTTTAATTCCAGTTTAACCTGAATTTGATCTCAATTCGGAATTCGAGATCAGTTCTGTATTTAAATTGTAATATTTTCAGGTATTCACTTTTACTATGTGAGATCTCAAACAACTCTTATACAAATTCAAAAACATCTCTTTTCCTATCGCGTCAATTTATCCCTAAGGACGAGGTTGCCACCATCAATTTTAGCCGCTAATTATTTAGGGTGGTTTCCATTGTATATTATTTATATTATACGATGGTCAAATGCGCCCCGGCTACCTGTGTACGGTTCCCCCTCACTCAGTCGAACTACTGCCACGGAGCCTAGTTGGCGTAAGTCAAATTTTGAAAATGATTATTCTTCTGTTTAAAAATAATATGTTCAATAATACAGGTTCCAGACGTTTTACTACTAGTACTTGTGTTGTATTTTCATTAACTTATAGTCGATAAAGTCAATTGAGGAAAAAAAATCTTAGCTAAAATGTTGAATTTTCAATCAGAAAAGATTAATTTTCTACTCAAACAAATTAATTTTTGACTAAAATGGTGACTCTTTAAATACAAAAATGTTTTAAACCAAAAAATAAATAAATTCTTAACCAAACAATTGAGTTTCAAACCAAAAAGATTAATTTTCTACCCGAAAAGATTATTTTTTACGCAGTGTCTCCGTCGTTCCGAAATTCGGGGTGACCAGTGCAATATTTTTCATAAGCTTGGCTAGTCGTGCCGAATTTTCGGGTGGGGGGCGGGAAGGCAAGCCTGTGACTGGCCATAGAAATAATGTTGGTGAAACA
Source organism: Andricus quercusramuli (assembly GCA_932178445.1). Taxonomy (NCBI): domain Eukaryota; kingdom Metazoa; phylum Arthropoda; class Insecta; order Hymenoptera; family Cynipidae; genus Andricus; species Andricus quercusramuli. Next base: position 130,488 of record CAKNXH010058929.1, read on the forward strand.
CCTACTCTTTTTCCAACGTTTTGTGGTTCTCCCTGTGACTGGCCACATAAATAATATTGGTGCAACCCTCCTAATTTTTCGGGACGACTAGACACAGCCAATTTTAAACAAATTACATGAATTTTCACAAAAATATTTGAAATTAAGGAATTCTCAACTAAGTAGTTGAATATTCAACTTAATAGTTGAATTTTAAAAAGAAGAAATTAATTTGTAATAAAAAAGATGAATGAGTCACGAAGAAGCTTAATATTCTATCACAAAAAACTAATTTTCAACAAAATACAAGGAGTTCTTAACCAAGCATGGAATAGTTGAATTTTCGGTTAAAAAATTAATTTTCAACCAAAAAAACATAATTTTTCATTAAAGACTGAGAAAATATTTAGTCACTCATTTCGTTTCAAACAATTCGAATAAGTTTAAGATATATTTACCAGTTTCTGAACAATTTAAAAATAATTTATATCTTGAAAATTTAAAAAAATATTTATAACAAAATGTAGATTTTTGAAGCTTTTGAACACAACAGTTAGAAACTTTTTGAGCATTTTAAAAGGTTCCAAAAGAATTGAACATTTTTATCAAAATTTCTAGAAAAAATAAACATGCTTTTTTTGGAACACTGGGTGTGCCAAATTATTCAAGTATAATTTTGATGCGATTGTTTGAGAAATGTGTCACGTCCTGTGACGTAATATAACTATATTATTTATACTTATATATTCAATAATCGCTACATTTATACTTATAATTTATATTATTAATTATGATACAAAAGGATTATGTACTTATAAAAATGCACAAACTCGGTCATATACATTTTTTATCCATCATGATAAAATCAATAGTCTGAACTCCGCAGTAATACCACGCAGTTTAGAAATCTTCACTTTCTATACACCGTTAAATACAATGACTTTTCACCTACAAATTTCCGAACTCTCCTCATAAAAGTCAGCCACGAAAACATTAAAGAGGGTGGCACAATGACCAGCTCCTTGGACTCAAGAAACGACACCCCGTGTACTACGCCTTCAACTATAGACACCTGGATATAGTGACTTGATAGAATAACTTCTTGTCTACAAATCTCCGAACGCAACTCATAAAAGTCAGCCAAGAAACATTAAAGAGGGTGGCACAATGACCAATTCCTTGGACTCTAGAAATGTCACCCCCGTGCACTACGCCTTCAGATATGGACATCTGGATATCAATTGATTTCAATTGTTACGTCCCCTCGCCGTCAAGTTTTTGGTTGTCAAGTTTTTGGTTGTTACCACAATGGAATCTGGTGTATATAAACCCAGGATCAGAATCAGAACATTAGTCTATCTACAAATTTCAAATCGGGCGGAAGCTCTGCTAAAAAGTCAGTGTATCTTCAAATTTCAAATCAAGCGGAAGCTCTGCTAAAAACTCTAAATTTATCTCAAATTCGAAATCGGACGGAAGTTCTGCCCCAGAGCACATTCTCCAAATAAATACAGACAGACTCCGGGTATTTGGAAACCTCTTTCCAAGTAGTCGAAATTAAAACTCGTGAAAAATAAAAGTAAAGTCAGTGTAGTGCTTCGGAAATTTCAATCAAACTGAAGTCGATTGTAAATTTCAAAATCCCTTTAAAGCCAGTGAAACTAAACCCCAAGATCCCTTGACAATCCTATTGTCAAGTTATATTACCCTAACTACCTGCTGGGGACCTGAGACCACCTGCTCCCCAATATACTCCTTTGACGAGATACTCATTGTCAAACATCGGAACGGAGAGCCACCTGAAGGAAGATCAACGTTACCGTAGGACGGTAATAAACGCCACCACCAGTACCAGTAATTTTCCCATTCAACTTGAAAGGAAATCCAACCATTCACAAAACCGGTTTATCGAAGAATCTTCCAATATTCAGTGAATCCCCAAAGTTACTCGCCAAGTTTGAAAGAGCACAAATTGGATTATTTATATTAGGTAAGTTTTTATCAATGAGTTAATAACTCACAATATTTAAATTTCTCTTTTAAAACTCGTCATTAAGATCTTCCTTTATTTCAAGGTGGAGATCTGGATGAGGAGTTTCGCTGCCCGAGAGTTACCAGTGCTAATTGACATTTTAATGAAAACAAAGTACAACAAGTTAAATCAAAAATCAACTCATTAAAAACAAATCCTTTTTCTATTTTTTCTTAAACAATTAACTTCAGCTATCTCTCTTTCATTTTGTAATTTCTTATATTTAATAAACTCAAATATTATATCTAAAATGTATTTCAATTAATTAGTAGATTATTGTGTATTTATCTCAACCTTCGGAAGTTATTCTCATCCCTGTTTCGAAATCCTAGATTTCGTTCAAAAACGAGAAAACCTTTTAATTAATTATTTTTAACAGGTAAGTTTGTTCCCTTCAGGACGTAACAAATGAACCAAATTTATGATGCTTGTTAATAGGCTTCAAAATTAGAATCGGAATAAGACTATTCATACTTTTGCACTAGGCGAGCAAAATGATTAAAAGATAATTTTGAGAAATGCGATTTTTAGAAATGAACCCAATTTATTATACTTGTTAGAAGGTTTCAAAATTAGACTAGGAAGGAGGCTATTCATACTTTTTCACTGGGCGTGACAAATTATTAAAAGATAATTTTGTGAAATGTAATTGTTTAAGAAAGAAACCAAATTTATGATGCTTATCCCTAAGTTACAAAATTAGGCTAGTAATGAAAATATTCATACTTTTGCACTGGGCGTGCCAAATTATTAAAAAATAATTTTGAGAAATGTAATTGTTTGAAAAATTAACCAAGTTTATTATGCTTGTCCATATGTTCCAAAATAATGCTAGGAATGGGACTATTCATACTTTTGCACTGGGCGTGTCAAATTATTAATAGATAATTTTGAGAAACGTTATTGTTCGAGAAATAAACCAAATTTATGATGCTTGTTCATAAGTTTCTAAGTTAGGCTATGAATGAGACTATTCATACTTTTGCAAAAGGCATGTCAATTTATTGAAGGCTCATTGTAAGAAATGTAATTGTTTGAGAAATAAACCAAATTTATGATGTTACTTAATAAGTTTTCATTGACATATATGGTGTCCAATCGATAGCCATATATTTGAAGAGAAAAACTTCAAACATAAGGTTTCATGTTGTGCAATAACAATTATTCATGATTGTTTTTTAATATTCTACCATTACTTCAAGGTTTAAACATAGAAGCTTTTTTTAAAGCGATCATATACAAATCTTAATTTAAAATCATCTCATTGCAATATTTAAAATATTTGGTCGAAAAGAACAACGTTTTCTCTGCAAAATCTGTGAATTCCTGTAGATTCTTGTAGATGTGAATTTTTTTACATAGTTTTACTTTTTGTAAATTCTCGTATGAAATCAAAGCTGCAATGAAGTACAACAATATACAATAAAATTACAACATTTGTGCCAATAATAAAACAAAGGTGTACTTTCCTGTAAATTTGTATGTAATTTATTTGATTGATTTGTAAGATTCTGTAAGAATCGTTTTAGTTTTTTGTACTTCGTTTTTAAAAATTTCCTACTAGGGCATCAAATAAAAAATTTTTAATTATATGATTTTGAGCAATTTTAAGCTAAAAACATTAATTTATGAATCAAAACTTATTCTGAAATCTTTTTACATATTCTGATAAAAATTTGTTAAAAAAACAATTAAAAGTTTTCCAGGAATCTAATGAACATTTTGTTTCCATCTTAGAACGCGAATTTTTCCCAAAATCTCCCAAATTCTTTTTTAACAATTTTGAAAAATATTCTTTTAAAATTAATTGAAAACAAAAATTTTTCCTTCTTCTAGGAATTTTTATACAAAATTTTATTCTTCTGAAATCTTAAAAATGCTTATAAAGCTTCTGAAATCTTTTCATTTTTTAAATTATTTTGATATTTTTGAAAAACTTCTGAATATATTTAAAACTTACTTTAATTATTTTCAAATCAATAATTGACTAAACATTTTCTCCGTTTCAAATGAAAATTACGTTGTTTCATTTTGGTTGAAAATAAACTTTTTTAACCAAAAATTCAACTATGCTATGTTTGCTTGAAAATTCCTTTATTTTGGGAAAAATTCGTTTTCTGTTTTAGAATATCAATCTTCTCCGTGACTAATTCATCTTTCTGCTTGAAAATTAATTTTGTTGTTGTTGAAAATATAACTATCAGGTCAAAAATGCAACAAGTTATTAGGTTGAAAATTCCTTCATTTCGAATATTTTTGTGAAAATTCATTCATTTTGTTGGAAATTGATATTTTTGGGTATAAAATTAATCTTCACGGTTTGAAATTCAACTATTCAATTAAAAATTAAACTATTAGATCGAAAATTCCTTAGTTTCAAATATTTTTGTGAACATTCATGTATTTTGTTAAAAATTAATCTTTTTGTGTAGAAAATTAATATTTTCTGATTGAAAATTCAACATTTCGACTAAGTTCATTTTTTCTTTATTGACAAAAAAATCTTTTGAGTTAAAAATTCAACTCTCTTGTTGAAAATTCCTCCTTTCGATTTGAAAATTAGTATGCTTTGGTTCAGGCAGAAGTTAATAAGAAGAAAAGAAGAAATACCACTAGTAAAACGTCTGGACCCGGTGATATGAAACATATTATGTTTAAAAGGAAGAATAATCATTTTCAAAATTTGCCAAATTCATTCTAAACTGTTTTTATTACATCAGCAAATGCAATTTTCTTCTTTAGACTAAAACACACTGAAGCACTTTGATATTAGGAATGTTACTTGAATTTCAGGTACTGGTAACTGTAAACAATATTCCTGCACTTGCAAGTGAAGTTACATTTATGAAAATCCTTTTTATTCTGCTTCTTATGCGTTAAAATAGTATTTTCAATCAACTTTCATAATTACATTGGTTAAGAAATGAACCGAATTTCCCAAGTTAAAGTTTAATTTTTGCGGCATAAATTAGCACTAAATAGACACTAAATTATGGCATACTGCTCATATCTATATGACAATGTTGCAATTCCAGCTTCCGGGACATCAAATTTCTAGTTCTTGTCTATTCTTCAAGTAGTAATTAATTTAACTTAACAAACATAATTTTTCAAATAATTTATTATTATTTTCAATAATATTGACTTCAAATATTTTTAGAAATTTACGATTGTATTTTTTCAAATATTATTATTATTATATTATCATAAACTTATTTAGCACCCCTGTGCACCGTACAGGTGAAAAATTACCTCCAGAGCTTAGCCTGGAATCTAAACTCTAAATTTGTGTTTGAAAGGAAATCTAGATATTTGAAACCAAAGATTAAGGAATTCCTAAGAAATGAACTTTACAGTTGAAGTTTTGAATAGTCCCTGAGCCACGTGCTGCTAATTTATCTCATCTTTTGTTGGGAAATTCAGTAGGAATACGATGCCGGGAAAAACCACGGATCGAGACAGTCTTGTACTCATGATATAATAGGCTCCTAATAAAAGCAGGGCAGGTGACAATTCCGCCTTGGGTACCTGAGGTAGGTTCCCCCACTACACGACTTCCCCTCACTCAGTCGAGCTGCCGACGTCGATCCTAGTCAGCGGGAGTCCTTCGTACATAATGAGCAGGAGAATGCGGAATATAATATTTTTTAAATTTAGTACTTATCAATTTACAAATGAAATATTCGAAATCTGCTAATTATAACGATTTCAACGATATGTAATTTGACTCAAAAAGTTGAAAATCAAGGAAGGCTCAAGTATATAGGAGATTTTATGGAAATTTTTTGAGTATATTTTATTCAAACCTACTGCAGTAGCTTCAGTTTACAGGTACAATATTTTACTGAGCTTGGGAAATTCCGGGAGCTTGAATTTGGCAAGATTTGAAAACTTATTAACTAACATCATGAATTTGGTTTATTCCATAACCGTAACCGAAAAGACGAATTTTCAACAAAAATGTTGACTTTTTAACAATAAGGATATTTTCTAAGAAAATTATTTGGTTTTCAAGAATCTAGATTACTTGTCAATCAAACAAATTAGTTTTCAAACAAAAACATGAATTTTTAACGAAGAAGATTAATTTTTCAGCGAAAAACACAAAGTTTGAATAAAATACATGAATTTTCAACAAAAGAGTTGAATTTTCACATTTTTTTTGTTTGTTTCAGATATTCAGAAATATTATGTGTCCCATATGAATTTCATATTTCTCAGTTGAATATATTATATATCATTTTTTAATAATTTTTTTTTGTATCCCTGGTGAAAAATGTTTAGAATAAAGTACAAAAAACTAAAACCATATTTCCGCGAAATACGACTTTTTTCTTTTATTCAGACGAATTTTGAACTTTTTTTTTGTATTTTATTGTATCAATATTTGTGATCCTAGGATGGGAGAAAATTTTTTTGATCGCAAATAAAAATTGAAAAATTGAGGAAGAATTGATCACGGTCATTCAACTTACAAGATTCAAAATCTTGAGGGAAATTTTTTTCAGATTATATAATTTTAAGCAATTTTAAGCTAAAAACATTAATTTATACGCAAAATTTATTCCAAAAACTTTTAAAAAATTCCCTTAACAGTTTGTGAGAAAAAAATCATATACGAATTTTCCAGGAATCCAATTAAAATTTTGTTTTTATCTCAAAACTCGAATCTTTCTTACAATTTTTTGAAAATCCTGAAAAAATTTGAGAAATTTCCATAAACTCTTCCAGATTATATTATTATATTTCTAGAAATTAAGATAACAATTTATTATTATTTTGAAACATTCCAAGATGCTTACAGTTTATTGCGGAATCTTTCGAAAACTTCTAAACGCATCTTAAACTTACTCGAATTTGCCTCAAGTTATATGGCTAATACTGCTGTTCCGCGATGTCAATTTGGTAACAAACGAATTTTAAGAACATGTGCTCATTGTGGACGCAAATTTTCACAAGAAGAAATCACTCTAAGCGTATACATTCGACATTTGTTTATAGAATTGGTTTGAAAAATTGAACAAAAATGGAAAAAATTGAACTTTGACATTAGGCATTTGTTCATAGAATCAGTAAGAAAATTATTTGAAAATATATGATAAGAAGTTATTATCACTAAACAATACTGATGACATTATTTAAGGAAAATTAAAATAAAAACCGATTTCTTCCAGCCTTCGAATGTAGACACTGGGCATTTGTATACATAATTTGTTTATGAAATTCATAAAATACCGAATCACAAATTTCAATCATTCAACAGCACGAACAATATAATTTCAAATTATGTCCAAAAATATTGAATGACCTATTCATATGAACAAGTATCATTTTGTTAATGAAAGCACGTGATTTTACCTCAGAAATTTACTTTAGAGACGAGAAATTCACAATGTTGACTATTAATTTAATTTCTTTATGACAATTAACTTTACTAGATAATAATTGTATGGCTTTCAAACACCCCTGGGCATCCAGTCCAGCGATGCTGCACATAGATAGGGAAAAATTTCCACGGTAATGAAAAAAACGAAATGAAAGACTATTTTTTGTTGTTTGCATTGCCATACATTTTTGAACAAACTAAAATTAGAAAGTCGGGCCACATGAATCTCTTTGAAACTAAATACTTAATTTTTTCAAAGAAATAAAATAAATCCAAAATCGGTAAAGAATTTCCTTCTACACGTTATTTTGAATCTCGTTTGCAATTGTTTGAGTAAAATATACTAAAAAATGTTCCTTTTGAGTCAAATAACGTATCGTTGAAATTATTATAAGACGCAGATTTCGAATATTTTATTTGTAGATCACCAAGTGCTAAATTAAAAAAATGTTGTATTCCGCATCTTAGTACTTATTAGGGACAAAGGACTCCCGCTGACTAGGATCGACGACAGCAGTTCGGCTTGAGTGAAGGAACAGTTCGCACGTACCCAGGGCGGAATTTTCATCCACGCAAAATTCAACAGGAAGACAATCTCTGGGAAAAACCACGGATCGAGACAGACTGTCGGGTTAGTCTACTCATGATACAATAGGCTCCTAATAAAAGGAAGGTGTTCAATGAACTAGTTAAGAGAGCGATCATAAAATCCTCACAACATCCATCATCGAGCTCGTTCAAACAATAAATGCAATAAACTTAATGCATTTGTAATTATTGTTAATTAGCACATATTAAGGATAAAGAGAGGGTCTGCTTTCAGTGAGGTTGAGAAATCTCCACCTATTTTTATAGGTACTACCTGCTGTAATGACATTGGATATTTTACTGAAATATATATCTTGAACTTGAAATTGTACCGTGTACGTTTAGTAACCACTCTCAACTACCCCTTCCGAATGAGCTCTGCCAATTTTTTAGGAGTGGGATAGTTCACTTTTGCAACCCGGTTGCCAGTGCAGGACTAACCAGTAAACATAGTTTGATAGAAGTTGCATTTTTCTGTAAGGATCACCTACACCGTAATGCAAATGTAAGAAGAGCATATAGGGATGGTAAAAATATTTTGAGGTGGAAGAGCGTTTCGGGGGATTCTTCTGAAGAGATGTTGGTAGTAAATTAATGTGATTGTGATTGATTTCTAATGTAATTTTTTGCAATAACGTTTTGCTAATGTTACGTTTGACAGCTTCCGTTATATGACTAAGTAGGGATGGCCAAGTCGATTCCGATTCCTTCGAAGAATCGATTCTTGGCGTCGATTTTTCGATTCTTCGGAATCGATTCTTGGTTTTAGGGAATCGATTCCAGGAATCGATTCTTCGTCGGAATCGCCATCGATTCCGATCACAGAGTTTAGAGGAAATAAATTGTCATTTTCCTAAAGAAAAGAACCTAATTAATGAAAGTTTATAAATTTTCTTCAAAAAACATCAAAATATGAATTGAAATTTATATTTATTGCATTGGTTTTAATTTGTAGAACAAACCTCTTCAAAAACCCTTCGGAATTTTTAATTTACGCGGGCTTTTTGAGAGGGTGGGAGTGGGGCAATACTAAAATAGGAATCGAAGAATTGGAATCGAAGAATCGATTCGTACCTTCGATTCTTCGATTCCTCGGAATCGACGCATCCGGCGGAATCGAGGAATCGAAGAATCGATTCTCACTGAGCGTTACCCATCCCTATGACTAAGGGCTACATTCTAAGATCTAAAAAATGTACTATGATAATAATATACTTTGTGACCATTTTGGAGCCCTAAATGTTCTCTTACATTCTGAAAAAGCCGGTATCTATTGTATTAAATGAACAGTTTTTAAGCTACAAGTATGGCGTTGCTAACTTCATGTGAAGTAAGCGCGCAATGCATTCTATATAAAAAATTGCAGAGCCCAAAATTTGGGACCTAGAGTTCTTTTCAGCCCTCAACGAGTCCTTAATTCTGGTATGATTCTGGAATTAATTACAGCACTGAATTCGGAGTAATAGGTGTGGCGGGGCCAGCTTCACATGTCAAACCAGAGCGCGCACCGTTTTAAAAAGAACAAAAATGATAGCGAGATTCGGCCTAGTGGGGATCGCCAGCCCTAAATGAGCCCTCAATTCCTGAAAAAACCCTAATCAAATCAAATGAACAGTTTTGAAGTTACAGGTGTGGCGGTGCTAGCTGCATGTGAAGTCAGTGCGCAGGCCGTTTTCGATCAAAAAGTGTAGAGCCCAAAATTTGGGACCTAGAGTTCTTTTCAACCCTTAACGAGCCCTTAATTCTGGTATGATTCTGGAATTGATCGCAGCACTGGTTCGCCAGCCCTACATGAGCCCTTAATTTCTGAGAAAACTTGAATCAAATCAAATGAACAGTTTCCGAAGTTACAGGTGTGGCGGTGCTAGCTTCATGCGAAGTCAGTGCGCAACCCGTTTTTTATAAAAAATTGAAGAGCCCAAAATTTAGGACTTACGGCCCTTGAAAGCCCTGAATGAGCCCTTAATTATATGATAGTTTTGAATTTGATTTTGAAAAGGGCGGTGCTAGCTTCAGAGACATGAGAGTTTGGTAAGTCCAGCACTCAAAGATGGGTATGATTTAGAACGAGAGAGCGATTTTGAAGAATGAGTGAGAACATGAGTTCCCGAATTCAATTTAGCGACTGAGGGTGGGGACGTCTCCCTCCCCGCTTCATGAGTTGAAGATAAGTTACTGAAAGTCAAATCAGGCTGACTCTCAAAAGACAATTTCTGACTCGATTCAGGTGCAAATTCAGAAGATGAGTTCCGAGTCAATTCAGATTCAGTCTCAGAAGATGAATTATGAATCAATTCAAGCTCAATTTCAGAAGGTGAATTCTGAGTTACTTCAGGTTTAATAATCGATTTTGGAGGGGTTGATTGAGGTATATCACTAATAGAAGAAATGAGGGACTGCCTTGAAAGAAAAGAAGTGGCGTCGACCCTGAGACGACCCTCCTTTAGTGGTTTCCCTGACAATGAGCAGAATCACAAGTCTGCCTAACTTGACCGTGCTTGCCACAATTATAGCAGAACTTGGCCCAACGAATTTCACATTCTCTCCAACCATGATCAGGTCTACCACAGTTAAAACATGGTGGTTTAGCCTTGGGTTGGAACCTCCTTCTCGGAGGGGAACTCCGTCTTGAGACGTTATGCTTAATTGAGGCTTGTGCCAAACCCTCCTCACTGTGAGTCTCGTCCTTATTCGTTTCGCGACGGTTTTTATTTTTAATTCTGGTTTGACTACTATTTCCCGAATCAGGCCTATCATGTGAAGAAGCCTGGGTGCCCAGTTTGTCCATCAACTTCACCAACACACTCACCAAGGACTCCAGAGCGGAATTGACCCCGCTCGATTCGCTGCCACCGGTAGTACTACTCGCCTCAAGAGAATGTTTCGGGTTTTTAGCATAAGCCAATTCAGGGAAGAATTAATCTTCCCGACTAGGAGGTGAATGCTCCCCTTAATCGAAATTTGCCGTTCTTTCTACTTCCACTGCAAGCAGCGTTAACTGATTGTAATCAGAAAACTCGAAACGGCGAATAGACCTTCAAAGATCAGGTCAACCTCAGAAACAAACCTTGCAAGCAGGTTAGAAAATCAGAGGTCCTTTCATCACGACCCTGGCAACGATTGGCGACTTGTTCTTCAAGTCGCCATTGATAATTGGTGTTTCCGTACATCATTAGGAATGCAGTTTTGAAATGTTGCCAGTTCCTCATCAGTAAGGCCTGAGACCGATCGTCCCTCCTCTACCCTGGTCAAGAAATTTTCTGCGCTGGTTTCGTTATCCCCAATAAACGTGATTCCACATTTCTACACAATAGTGTCCACAGTTTTATTTTGGGACCTAGAATGGGTGTACTGAGTTGGAAGGGGCCTAGCCCCTCCTGACTGATTAGGGTGCGCAAAAATTGACGAGTACGGTGGAAGGGTTGAGGGAGGCATCCCAATAGTGGTATGCTGAAAATAGGGACTGAATCTCTGCGGTCCCGCCGCAAATAACGTAGATGCTGCAAATTCTGCCCCTAGGCCAAGTGATCTCACCGTCTACACGAAGACTGAACTGTTGGTCGAAACAAAATTACGGTACCCAGAAACCGGCTGAATGCATTCCTGAGTTGACGGAGTTTGCATTTGGTTGCGTTGGGACGATGAGGTCAGCGGATTATTTTCCCATCCCCTAAGCAGATTGGTTCCTGTAGGGCTCACCCCCTCAAAGCGCGCGCGAGGATTTGTGAAAAACCGTGAAGCGGCTCCATTTTGAGTGTCCACATGTTGTGAAGCGATGTCAACTCCCACCGACCCCATACTTCGTGACGGTGCTTGCGCGGTAATGGCATCATAGGGACAGGGGACGTATCCCACAACGCGACCAACCCTTGTTTCAATACTGTTCGGTGGGAGATACGGGGTCGAAGACATGAATCGACTCGCATAACAGAATACGGAGGAGGTACTAGTGACCGAAGTATGGACGCTAGTTGCACCAAGGTATGACGGTGTAAGCTGTGGTTCAAGGGGCCTGTTACTTACTTGCCCCCATGTACCGGACATGTACAAGACATGTTGCGGACTTGCGCAAGTCATGAGTTGTGAAAATAGTGATTTTTCTGTCAGCGGAAAAATCTCTGAATGGCGGTAATTTGAATGCTTGATTTAAAAAAATAAAAACTGTTATGCTTTTCAAATTATAGGCAAGTGTATTGAGCTAAAAATAATTATGCAGAAATCACGGCGATGAATTAAATACATTCCCTGGCGGACTGTTGCAATTATAATGAAACGTTGAAATTTACGTTGAATGGTCATGGCTTAATTGCAACAAGTTCCCTTCTCAGCTTTAAAAAATAAAAAAACAAAGTGGCTGTCATTCAAGTCGGGCCCCTGCGGACTGGCAACCTACTTTTAGCCGCGTTAGCGGGTTGCCAATATGCAGGGGCCCGACTTCAATGATCCCGTTGGATCAAGCCCCCTTTCGCACAAGAATTGTCTGAGGTCATCCTCCGACATCGACAACACGTAAGGTGGGATTCCAATTTTCCGCTCATCCGCCATTTTGAATGAATTTCTAATTCCCCAACACAATTCAAAATTTAAAATACCCTAAAATTTTCAACGTACAATCAACAAATTTCAAAACAATAAAATAGTCAATTATGGTCAATTGATTTACGTTATCAATTATCTTAGATCTATCATGCACAATAACCGCGTAAATTCGATCAAAATTTAAATTATCGCGGTGGAATACGCGAATCCAGGCAATTATAATTGTTGAAGCCTGAGGTGATTTCTACGATTGGTGTGAGTCAATTTCACCAATAATCATGATCAAACAATTGATGGGTTCAATTTTCCCGTTGTCATTGAGGTTATGTTTGGGTCGCTACTTATGCAACCTTAGGGTCGTTTGTCTATTTATCCTTGGTACATCAAAAAGGATGAAGAAACAATTTTCAACTGACAGATAATCACCCCTATCTAATTTAGGTGATTATTCTTTGATATCGCATTGAGGTTATGTCGGTTTACCACACCGCAACCTCAGTTTTGTCTGCTCCTCCTTGAGACTTCAAAAAGGATACATAAACCATTTTCAACTGCTGGAATATACATTATTATCCCATTAGGGGATTATTATATAAAGTTTGTTGAGGTTATATTTGGTTCACTGCAATGCAACTTCAGTTTTTGTCCGTTTATCCTTGAGACTTCAAAAAGGATAAACAACCAATTGTCAACTGATCAACATTCCTTATTAGTCAAGCAGGAGATCATTAGTTAAGGATGCATTGAGGTTATGTCAATGTCACATCAGTGCAACCCTAGTTTCATTTGTCTGATCAATCAAACATCTTCAATTGTCTGTAAAATTGTTAATTCTCTATTAAACAAAAATTTATTTCCATTAAAAAAAAAATAATTGATCATTTAGTTTCATCTCCCAAAAGGAAAGTTTACTTGTTTTAATTTTAACCGAAAATGAAATTTAATCAAACTTAAATTCCATTTTCATTTTATTTGTTCCTTATGCCAATTTAATTCGATTTAAAGTTTCACTTATTTTTCTCAAAATTATTTAGAATTACAATTTATTTTTAATTGATAAAATTCAATTGATTCGTGCTGTTTGTCAACAGCCGAGTCGCCATTCAAATCAGGTTCATGTGTGGTGACTCACTCTCTCTTATCACCAGTCACCTCAAACTTCAAAACAATTACCATTATAATTGGAACTATATTTTTTCCTATAAAATTCTCACGACTCTCACTTCCAAATTTTAATTTTTAATTTGATTTTGGAATGGAAATTCAAATTACATTTTGTTCCGTTTCCAAATCCTTCTACACTTCCCTCTACGTCACCCAAGACCAGACGTCGGGCGTCATTTATAAGCCTATTTTTGCTGATTGCTTAAATTCTGGTTTATCTAACTAAGTTTTGGACTCAGAATGAGTCCAAGAATATATGCCTAAAGGGCGCCAGGTAGTTTTCAGCACTCAAAACTACCAAAACATGTATTAACGCTATGAATCAAACAATGCATTTGCCCGATAATTCCAGTAAAGGGACGGAGTAAGGGGAGGACGCAGTGAGAGGTGAGGTAAGAGAAAATCAACATCTTAAGCTTAACCACTGATATAATTGATCCAAGAAGTTCATGACTACTATTCCAATTCAGTAAAACAATTGTAACGAGTGGGCCCTTGTCCCATTCAAAACCAGAATGAAAAGAATATATATTCTCTTCATAACGAGGCCCGAGTGACCACTCGACAATTTTAGGCTGTTTCCGGTTATAACTTATTCATTTCGTCTTTTACCATGCTAGTGGGGGTTCATGCTGACCCATAAATTATACATGATTTTCTTTTACTAATATTTACTGACTCGAACAGAATTTCACGACCTGGGCCAAGGTCAGCAATTTACAAATTTCAACGACATGTGTCTACTTGTTCGACACACGACGTTGAAACGCGAAGACTATGTTAAATCTACGACAAGGAAATGATCGGGAGCCTACCTGGCAACATCCTGCCGCCTCTAGCTCGTCCTCTCATTCTGGCGGTTACAGTTATCCCTTGTAATTAGATTAATTAATTTCCAAATCGCCTCCTTATTCCTTTATAATTTTTCCGCACGTCTACTCAGTGCAAGTCCAGAGTCACGAATGAATATTTTAAGAGTGGCGTCCCCGTTCCACCTCTCCTAGGAGTCGGAGCACCACCCGAGTACGAGCGTCGAACTACAGAGTGAGAGGACGAGTGAAGGAAAAGGACAACCGCCAGGTTCGGTAACCCACAGCGTAGTGGCGCATAGTCGGGGTGCGTTCTGTGCCACGCAGAACCTCCAGATATCCCGCTAGTCGATGGTCCAGGGGTGGTTGGCTCGGCTCCCCGCGCAGATTCTCTGCGCCAGCTTGGTCCCTGCAGCAGTCCCTGGTGACAGCAGATCTCCCGTGCAGGCACCCTCGTATGAACTGAAAGTTGTTACTGTCGTGTGGGGTGGTAGATCCACCCTTGTCACTCGAGTTGAAATATGAAACGAAGAAAATAATACGAACCAAAAATTAGCAGAAATATTAAACTAATTATAATTTGGAACCCCGTGGTCTGGCTAAGGTGGAAATGACACCGTCCTGGCATACAAAAAAAATATTAATAATATATATATATATATTTTTTATATATATTAATATATATTAGGGTGGGCCAAAAAAAAACTTTTAATTTTTTTTCCCGTAGATACCATGAAAATATTGTCAGAAATGACGAAAAAAAAATTCTGGTGAAGCTTGAGCTCTGAATATTAATATTAAGAGGTGGCGATTTGTGATTTTTGATTTCCCATTTAAATAAGACAGGAATTTTTTTAATTTTTTTTTCGATTTTTAATTCGTTTGAACGAATAATTGTCTAGTGGAAACAAAAACTTATTCTTGTGGAGAATTTAACGATCTACAAAAAATGTGTAATATGATTTTTTGCTTAGTCGACTTATTCAAAAGTTATGGCAGATTGAAAATTAAAAAAATACTTTTTCATTGAACTTTCATCAGACTTTTGATCTCAAATAGCTCAAAAGCATTGAACAGCTTTATTTTTGAGCTCAGAGAGCTCAAAATAACACAAAAATTGAATTTTTGAGCTCGAAGAGCTCAAAAACATCGCAGCCAGCGGCTAAATTGCAAACTTTCAATGACTGAAATTAGCGGGAAGTTGCAGGGATGGCCTTTAGGTCAACCGTTTTCCAAATTTTTTTTCAAGTAATTATTCAGGTAAAGTACAGATTTTTTTTAAAATTAGGTTTCACAAAATTGGTTTTTCTTACGACATTTTGTAAAAATGTTATTGTTTTACCAGAAACATTCGATTAGTTTTACGAAAAAAAAAGATATTTCATGTTCTTGAGCCATTATTTTGTGATAAAATATAAAAGATTGTAAAAATTATCTTTTACGATGTAGAGTTGGACTTTAACCTCGAATAACTTTTGAAAGAGTCAACTTAGCAAAAAATAATTTCCGACATTTTTCGTAGATCGTTAAATTCTCTACAAGAATAAGTTTCCGTTTTCACTAGACAATTATTCGTTCAAACGCATTAAAAATCTAAAAAAAAAAAAATTTTAAATTATTATTCAAATGTTATTCAAATGGAAAATCAAAAATCACAAATCGTCACCTCTTAATGTTAATATTAAGAGCTCAAGCTTCACCAGAATTTTTTTTTCGTCATTTCTGACAATATTTTCATGGTATCTAAATTGATCAATGGTTTTGAGCTCTTTGAGATCAAAAGTCTGATGGAAGTTTAATGAAAAAGTATTTTTTTAATTTTCAATCTGCCATAACTTTTGAATGAGTCGACTTAGCAAAAAATCATATCAGACATTTTTTGTAGATCGTTAAATTCTCTACAAGAATAAGTTTTTGTTTTCACTAGATAATTATTAATTCAAACGCATTGAAAATCGAAAAAATTTTTTAAATAATTCCTGTGTTATTCAAATGGGAAATCAAAAATGACAAATCGCCACCTCTTAATATTAATATTCAGAGCTCAAGCTTGACCTGAATTTTTTTTTCGTTATTTCTGACAATATTTTCATGGTATCTAAGGAAA